>QUSF01001472.1:0-11589 GCA_003676055.1 Chloebia gouldiae | reverse complement strand
CCCAGAACAGCCCAGGCACACTGAGCAATCCTTCTGCAGCCCAGAACCAGCCCAGGCACACAGAACAATCCTTTTCCAGCCCCAGAACCAGCTCAGGCACACTGAACAATCCTTTTCCAGCTCAGAACCAGCTCAGGCACACAGAACAATCCTTCTCCAGCCCAGAACCAGCTCAGGCACACAGAACAATCCTTTTCCAGCTCAGGCACACAGAACAATCCTTTTCCAGCCCAGAACCAAGGACACCGCTGCAGCTTCAGCCCACAAAGAGCAGTATGGGAGGGTGGGACTGCACAACGTGGAGCTTTTCTGCGTGTCCAGGCTTTGTTGGAAACCCTCCCCTGTCCCAGGGACAGGAGCAGGTCTGCTTTCTTGTTGAAGGAGGAGTTAATGGGGAAAGAAAGCACAGGGACCCCACCTGCAGCATTGTCCATTACATAAAAACCATTTAAACAGCTGGGTAAAAAATGGGGAGACTGAACGGAGTATTTTGAGAGACATCAAAATGGCTTGGGCTCAGCTTCTTTTGTGCAAAAGAAATTATGCACTTCTCCATAGAAGTTTGAAAGTAAAACTTTTCAAAAAGCAAAAAATTGTCTCAAGAGAAATGGAGAACATAAAGTAATTAAAATATATATATATGTATTGATGTTCTTTCACTTACAGTCAGCAGTGTGTGTTTATCCAAGATCTGTGCTGAACTTTCACCAGGTCATCTCCTGTTGCCAGAGGCAACGGCTCTCCAAGTGCAGAGCTTTGTAAACGATCCATTATTCATAGGAAAATGACAAAGCTCGAGGCAGGAGGTTACCTGAGGGCACTTAAAAACAGCTTCCACGTCAATCACACACTGGATTGTGTGTTATTCCATGGAATCACAGGTTAAATTGTGTTATTCCATGGAATCACAGGTTAAATTGTGTGTTATTCCACGTGAATCATCGGTTAAATTGTGTGTTATTCCATGGAATCACAGGTTAAATTGTGTGTTATTCCATGGAATCACAGGTTAAATTGTGTTATTCCATGGAATCACCGGTTAAATTGTGTGTTATTCCATGGAATCATAAGTTAAATTGTGTGTTATTCCACGTGAATCACAGGTTAAATTGTGTGTTATTCCATGGAATCACATGTTAAATTGTGTGTTATTCGATGTGAATCACAGGTTAAATTGTGTGTTATTCCACGTGAATCACAGGTTAAATTGTGTGTTATTCCATGGAATCACATGTTAAATTGTGTGTTATTCGATGTGAATCACAGGTTAAATTGTATGTTATTCCACGTGAATCACAGGTTAAATTGTGTGTTATTCCACTGGATTTTCAAAGCAACAATTAATTGAAAAGGAAAGGTAATTAGGTATTGGACTGTCCTTTAGGCAGAAGTGAAGGTCCAGCCTGTATCACTGCGATTGATTTAATGAAAAATGAAAATCCACTGAACATCTTTCAGGTACTCAGTCAAACTCTCCGAGCTAATTTATACTTATGTTAATGGAAAAACCTTTTTAAAAGCTTCAAAATGTGCCAAACTGAAATCTCCCCAGTAACCCTTGAGTAAAACCACAGCAGCCACAGCCAGGTCTGCACCCAGGGCATTTGAGGGCTTTCCTCTCTGAGCCTTTTCTCAAAACCCATTGATTTTTGTGGGACTTGGAATTCAGGGCCTGCAGCACTTGTGTCTAAACATCAGAACTGCTGGGACAACACTGATCCTCAGTGAGAATGCACTGATACCAATAAAGTCGTGTTTGAGCCAGTGGCAGGATTTCTAATTACTGAAATCAGCCCTCTCTCAAGAGTGATGGGGAGCACAGCAATTCTTCAGACCAAAGTGTAATTATTTTTATTATGTGTGAGGAAGAAAGAACACGAGAGGGAACACAGGGACTGCTTTCAAAGCAAAGCAAATGATGGAAATGAGATCAGTTTATGACCAGCTGCTTTGCCTTAATTGGTGATGTTTGAATGGATCAGGAAAGGAAATAAACCTAGGCAGGATGGATTACAGCATAAAAAGTTCACTTTAAACCTACAACAATGTCACAATCAGATATAGAAGCCTTAAGATTTATTATTCATCAGTTAAGAGGCTCATTTAAATGGTGCTTCTAGATGATTTAGGTAGTCCATATGGAATCAGCAATTGCAATAAATAAAATGGAGAGTCTAATTGGAATGCAAGTATGGACAGATTTAATTCTCCTGAAACATTTAAATTAGATCTGGTGCTCTTCCTATTTCCTTGATAGAGTGTTCTTCAGACTTCATTAACAAATAGTTGTCAGTCAGGAAAATAAAGTCCATTTTAAGCATATATAGATTTAAAGAGACTTCATAGAAAAAAATCCTGTGGCTTTATAGGATTCTTTTCTGGTATTTAAAGAAAAAGACATTTCTAGATGCTGCTGTGTGTTCTTATGAGCTGACCTCTTGTATATTTTCTTTTCAACTCTGTTTTTTTTTTCCAGAGGGGAAATATAAAAGGAAAGGTGTTTTACTGGGGATTTTTTGTTTGTTTGTTTTCTTTTTTGTAGGTTTCCAGTTAAAAAGCTTTAAGCCAGTCTGCAGATCTGATTCCTCCTCATTCTGCTGCTCAAGCCCAGGGCCCTCAGTGTAATTGCCTTGGATGGAGGAGAGAGCCAGGTTTAATCAGTTGCTTTTTTTGGAGGCAAACTTAGGCCAGGTTTTGAATGCAGCCTGTTTTTTGTACTCCTGTGTTCCCCACCTGCAGGAGCAGAAATCTCTGCAGGAGTGAGCAGGAGGTCCCAGATACTCAGGAGGAATGTGCACCCTGCACTGAATCTCAGTTTTGGTTTGGTTTTTTTGGTTTGCAGAGGCAGGTCTGGATGATGCTTGTGTTTATCTTTCAGTCCAGCTGTGGCTCTGCATACACAGAACCAGCTGAATTTACACAGAATATTTGCCTCATAACCTTTTTAAAGGCTCCCCTGCAGAATGCACCGGAGCTCACTGTGAAGTTCTTTGGGCACATTTCTGACACAAAGATCTGTTCTTCCCTGTTTTGTTGGATATTCAGGGCCTCTGCTGGGCAGGAGGCGTGTGCGTGGTTATCAGCTATCAGTTAGTATCTTTAATTATTGAAACCAGCCCTTTGGCAATAAGGATGGTGCAGTGCAGGAGGCTCTTCAAAGCAGAGTGAAATTACTGGGGCCAGAGATGTGCCCTCTGTGCAGCCACAGCCCCCACAGCCTCTCTCTGCTGTGTGTTAAGGACTCAGGGTAAACTTTATGTGCCTTATTTTCCAAGTGAAAAAAATAAGACAGTCCCGTATCTTCCAGCATCTTGACATTCCTGGAGGTCAGGGTGTGTTCCTGTGCTGGTTATTTTCCTGTAGGGATGCAGAGCAAGGGCTGCACTGCCCCAGAACCTTCCTCCACGTTCCCTACCTAGTGCCAGTGATTTGAAAACAAAGCCTGGAGAATGCAGGAGGTCTGAGCCCAACCAGAGGCTTCCTTTGAATGAATAATCACAGTTGGCCCAATTATTTATAGCTTGGCACTGGCAGGCTGAGATGGCAAACACATTAACAGCAAACAGAAGGAGCTAAATTGGCTAAAGGTTCCTGAACAGGGAGGACTTCTCTGTTGTAGATGTGAGAAAGGTTCCAAGAATAAAAAATGTGCCCTTTCCCAGCCTGGGGATTGCGCTAAGTGGGGCAGGTTGTAATTAATCTTTTGTGTGGTGAGTTGTGTATTTCCCTGCTGTCAATGTGCTGAAGCTGACCTGCTGCAAATTACACTGATGCAGCGAAAATTAATCATATTGGCCTAATGAGCACACCACAAAACCCTCTGGTGGTGCTCTTGGAGCGTTTTCTCCTCTGCAATGAGCACAAAGAGATTCCTCTGATAATTCCTGGTGACCTGGAGTGGGAATCTTGAAATTCAGTAGCAAAACGTTGCTGGCCAGACTTCTGGCAGAACAGAGAGGAAATGCTGGACCTACAGATATTCAGGGGCTGAAAAATCAGAGCACAGGCTCATTGTGTCAATGAGAAGCAGAATGCACTCTGCACATCTGAACGTGCAGCAGCAGCTCCTGCTGTGCTGCAGCTCCTGCTCTGCTGCAGGTCAAATCCAGCTCTGTGTACAATTCCTGCTTTGGGCAGCAAACCAAAGTAAAAGGGACAATGCACCCGTGGGTTTTACTCAGGTTTGACAGTCTCTCCTGCAGCCTGGACCACGCTGAGAGCAGCGTTCAGCCTCTTGTGAGGCTGCTCAGTCTGCAGTGTAATCTCTCTTCCCTTTCTTCTAAACTCTTTTCTAAAACCACAGTAAAAATACTCCAGGAGGATTTTTGGAGGTTTTTCCTTTTGCATAGTCTGAGTTTCCATGTTTTAGAAACTGGAGGGATGGCCCTGGGATCAAATGAATGTGGTTTAGTGCTGGTGTCACTGAGGAACTCCTTGGAAATACAAGGCAGGTGCTCCTGGCACTTCCTGCTGCCAAAAGTCAAACAACTTCATTGCAAAGGGAATATCCTGCCAACTGCTTCATTAGCATTCCAGTCTTTTTTAGAACACAAATGTATGACTTGCTTCTGATTTGCAGATGATGGCAGAGTCCCCAGAAGCTCCAGCAGCTCTCTGCAGTGCCAGGGGTGTTGCACAGTGTGTCTCACGGCTTCCCCCGGCACACCCGGGGCTCAGGACACAGCTGGGTTCTTTTCACTGGGGGAAACCTCACCTTGGAGTTGTGTGAATGAAAATGCCTTCACTTTCTGCCTCTAACCTCTGTAATGTTTGTATGTGTTGTTGACTTGAGCAGTTTACCGGGGTGGGAGCTGGCAGGCTGAGCTGCCTCGTGCCCACCACAGCCTTCTTCTGGGATGATTTGTGACAGGAGAGGAAAGGCACCTTCTGCTGTGTGCTGGCAGGGCTTCTGCCTGGGAACCACTCCTGATCCTCGTGTGTGCTCTCTCCACTGCCAGGTCATGAAAGCCCTTCTGGAAGTCGCTGTGTGATCTCTGAGTTTATCCGACCCCTTCAGATATCTGGAGACAAACCAGAACAACTGTCTGTCAAACCCACATTCCTGTCCAAGTCAAGATCTGGTACCCCAAGATGCAGATTTGATTCAGACGTGAGTATTTTTGAACTTTTTACTGAAAAAGTGATTTGGGGCTGAGGCTCCTCTGCTCCAGCGGGAATTGCAGGTTGATCCACCTGCTTTTAAAAAGTCAAGACATGAACGTTCTCATTTTCTGAGGTGACTTGGGAACACGATCAGTGGGAATTGAAGTGACATTTTCAAAGGAGCTGCAGCTGATGCCCCAGTTGCAGAGGATGGAAATGAGCTGTGTGAGGAACTCGAGCTGCTCTGAAGGTGTCAGTGATGCTCAGAGCGTGTCTGGCGGGGGCACAGCAGCGTTCCTGCTCTGGGCAGGGCTGTGCAGGCGGGTAAAAGGGGCAGAGCTCCAGGAGGGGCACTGGACTGAGCCAGGGCAGAGGAGCAGGAGCTCCGTGCCTGCCCCAGAGCTGGCACAGAACTTCCTTGGGTCATCCTGCAGGACTCCCTCTCTGCCTGGATGCTGTGAGCTTCCCCTGCAGCAGGGCAGCACCAGCTGCTCACGGCCCCCCAGCTTCTCCCAAGGGATCCTGAGCCTGGAAAACGGGACTGAAATTGCAGGGTGCTCTCACTAAAGTAATCCAGCTCCACATTTGCTAGGCAGTCATGCTTTTGAAGGGTTCTGTTCCTCCTTCCTTGGGAAGCTTTTCTGCTTTTCAGTGGAATTCCAGTAGAAATCCAATGGGAAGCTCAGAAGAATTGTTCAAAGGTGCCATTACAAGTTGATTTTTAATATTTAGGACAAATAATAATTTTAAAATCTGCATAGAACAAATCTTGGAAACTCTGTAGAAGGGTATGACTTTCTGTTAAATACCCTGGTTTATATGGGCAAATAGCCATGAGGAAATGATCCTCAGATTTTACCCCTCATTTCAGGAAATCCCTTTCCTAATCCTTACAGGAGTAAATAAATTGCAAGCATGTGCATATTTTCTATCTATGTTATATTAATTGATATGAAAATGTGAAAGTTGATGGAATCAAAATTTCTAAATGGATCACAAGTCTAACGACATTCAACAAAATACTGGATTCTTGTATAGTGGGAATTCCATGGGTATATTTGAGGATTATCCAGAGGAAATATTTGTGTATATTTGTGTAGCAGCATTATTGAAAGGTGGAAACATTCACTGCTCTTTGAAGAGGCCACAGAAAAAGCAGCTTAGCAAGGAGACTTAGGGAAGCAGAGCTAACAGCAAGGAACAGGAGAAGCAAACGTCACATTTAATTCCCCTTTTCTGTTAACTTTTGAGCTCTCTCAGTGAGCATGTCAAGCCCTCTTCTGCAGAACTGAATGTTTTGTGCCTTCCAGAGTGTAATTATGTGAATACACTCTTACAGAAATTCAGCTCCATTCCTCCTTAGAGACACCCAGACCCAAAGGAGGGTGTATGAATAAAATCTAAAAACTGAAACATAACGCGGGATAATCAGAAATCAATCAATCAGTCAATCAATCAATCAATCAATCAGTGATACTCTGGCAGAGAAGGGTGTGCTGGGCTAAGCCACCCCCAGGAGCCAATTCAGAGGAAAAGTGACTCCACTGGAATTTTCCTGGTGTGCTCTTGGCAGGGGCCAGTTTAGCCCTGGCAGCCACTCTTCAGTGTTCTCTCTGTCTAGGGTGTAAAATTTTGCTCAGGTTTTGGATAGTTTATTTCATTTGATCCCACTGTTAACCCAGCATTTCTACCCTAATTAAAGTTCTCAAGCTCAGGCAAAAAGTTGGTCATTTTTTCTGAAGTGGCCCGCAGCAAACTGCACAGTGAGGGAAGTTCATCCCTGACTTTAAAACCTGTACTAGCTGAAAGCAAAGCTGAAATTGCTGTTTTACCAGTGAGAGACCTCGTGCAGAGCTAGAATGGGCAGAGTCTCTGTTGATTCAACACAATTAAATCTCCAGGTTTTGTAGCAGATTTGTAACAGAATAAATGTGTGGCTTTGCAGGACTGAATTAAATGTGATGTGCAATTCAGAGTGAAATATGCTATTTCCTTCAGTCAGTGAAAGGGTGGTGTTCAAGAGATGCTGATGCTGAGGATTGGCTTGGATGGATTGGATTGGCAGGGGTATGTTTTGTGTGGGACTCGTGGTTTCCAGGTGTTTGGAGGTTGGCACTTGCACCAGTTCTAAACTCAGCATTTGTTTCAAGTGCTCAGTCACTGGATTCTGCCCTTCTAAGTAAAATTAACCAGTTGTGCTCCATGTTAGAATTTAATTTTTTTTTCTTGATATTGTGTGTTCACTGAATTCATATCACCTCTCAGGAAATCTGTTCATTCTTCTTTTTGTGTAATCCCATTAACTTTCTTCTCCCTCCCCCACAGATGGATAATGATCAGAATTCCAATACCTCAAAGCCGAGATATTCTGGGAAAGTCCACCTTTGCATTGCCCGTTACAGGTAAAGCACCCCTCTGGTTACAGACATCACGCACAGCTGTAATATTCACCACCAGGTCTGGCCCCACTTCATCCCTGCGCTGAATTATTGCATGGAAGGGATGTTCTGGAGGGGCTGTGCACTGGCACCGGCTGCAGAGCAGGGCCTGTCCCTCTGCTGAGCTGGCAGAGGGAGCTGAGCTCTCCCAGCCCCTGCACTCCTGTCCTCCAGGGCCTCAGTCAGATTAAATGGGACCCCTGCTCCAGACAGGAGGGCTCAGTCTGTTCTTCTCAATCACTTCTCCGAGCAAGAGGAGATTTGAAGTCCATCACTGCTTTGCACGTTAAAATTTCAGGCATGAAGGACTGTGATGATAAAAATTTCAGTGGCTAACAGTTTCTTTCAGGATGGATATAGATTTAAGTACTTCATAAGTACTTTTTGTCTCTCTCTAGCTTCTCTTAGATGTAGCTCACTGTTTATGTCTTCTTTTACCTTGCCTCTGTAGAAGTTTAATGAACTTGTATAAAGGGAACATAAAGATTGAATACAGCAAATGGAAAAGACCCCCACAGCTGAGTTTGCCTTAATTCACTCTAAAAAACAAAGAGGATTTTGGCCAGTGTTTTTCAAGAGCCCTAAGGAAGTGTCTCTAAACGCTGCGGGGAAGGACGTGGGTTTAGGGCACAGGGGGCAGAGTGGGCCGGGTGTCTCAGAGGGATGCAAAGCCACCCTGCCCGGGGAAATCGCCCTGGGTGGAGCTGCAGCCCCGGCTCTGAGAGCGCTCCGCCTGTGCCCCGCAGCTACAACCCCTTCGATGGACCAAACGAGAACCCCGAGGCGGAGCTGCCTCTCACGGCAGGAAAGTACCTCTATGTGTACGGAGACATGGACGAGGATGGCTTCTATGAAGGTAAGCTTTGTTTAATGCGCCGATTCATGCTAATGCATGCAGATTGAAATCAGCTCGTCTCTCAAAGACGCTCCAAACTCTTTCCTTCGTCTGCTCCTAAATCGGTTGCTAAATTTAGCTTTATCATCGTGGTGTTAATTAAAAGAGTTTCTGCACCAGCAAAGCCGCTCCTTGCAGGCAGAGCTAATTATAAAGTATTTTATAGTGTCAGCTTTTCCTACTGGCAAGATTTAAGTTGACAAAAAAGCTTACTGGCAGTTCTGGTATTTCCCTTAATAAGCCTTTATGTTCCCAAGCTGGGGATGTTCTTTATTGCTTTCGCTCATCCCTCGCCCCTTATCTTGTCCACTCTCGAGGCGCTGCTGCGGACGAGGTGCTCCCCTTCGGGGTTTTAATGGCTTTGCTCTTTCTCTGCAGGAGAGCTGCTGGATGGACAGAGAGGACTCGTCCCTTCGAACTTTGTGGATTTTGTTCAGGACAACGAGGCGCGGCTGTCGAGCGCGCTGAGCAGCGAGCAGGACCAGAACTTCCTCAACCGCTCGGGCCCTCCTCTGGAAGGAGAGCTGGAGATCAGCCCCCCGAGCCTCATCGACTCCAGCCTGGTCAGCAACGGCGCGGGGACCCTGGACGTCAACATCGACGAGATTGGAGAAGACATTGTGCCTTATCCCAGAAAAATCACCCTCATCAAGCAACTCGCCAAAAGTGTTATTGTGGGCTGGGAGCCGCCGGTGGTGCCGCCCGGCTGGGGAACCGTCAGCAGCTACAACGTCCTGGTGGACAAGGAGGTCAGGATGAACGTAGCCCTGGGGACCAGGACGAAAGCGCTGATAGAGAAGCTCAACACCTCCACCTGCACGTACCGGATATCCATCCAGAGCATCACCAGCAAGGGCAACTCCGACGAGCTGCAGTGCACCTTGCTGGTGGGCAAGGACGTCATCGTCGCCCCCTCCAACCTCCGCGTGGACAACATCACCCAGATCTCTGCTGAGCTGTCCTGGCTCCCTACGAACAGCAATTACAGTCACGTCATCTTCCTGAACGAGGAGGAGTTTGACATTGTCAAGGCTGCTAGCTACAAGTACCATTTTTTTAATTTGAAGCCCAATATGGCCTACAAGGTGAAGGTCATGGCAAAGCCCCACCAGATGCCCTGGCAGCTTCCCTTGGAACAGCGAGAAAAAAAGGAAGCCTTTGTGGAATTTTCTACATTGCCAGCAGGTTTGATATTTTCCTCCCTACCCCAAAAGTCTTCAGTTAAATTTCTCTGAAAATACCAGATAAAATACTTTAACCTGCACAGCATTTAGGGGATATAAGTGTATTTTGGTTGTGATGGTGCAATCAACCTCATTGTACAATTTGTATTTGTAAAGTCAACAGATTTGTTGTGTTTTGGAAAGTCTTGAGGATTTTTCCCACCTGGATTTTACATTAGGAGTGCTGGTAAGTGTTTTCAGCCATTTGCCATGATTCAGGAACATTGAAGCAGTGTTGAAAACTAGAGCAGAAATAAGGCAGTGAATTGGCCAAGCACTTCCCATGCTGTGTCCCCCTCTAGCTGTGAAGTCTGCTGAGCAATGCAGAGCTGCTCGCTGCTGAGGAGCAGCGAAGCCTCAGCTTTTGGAGCCAGAGCTCCCAGAATCTTCCCCACTGCTTCATTCCACTGGGAGCACTTCTAGAGACACAAGCCAACTTTTCACTGCTGTGCAGAGAAAACAAAATAGCAGCTGTTGATGTGGTTAGAGGCTGATGCCTGATTTCAGAGTCATTGGAGCAAAGCAAAAGGATGAATTCGGATTCACTGATGGGAGTTACCATCACAGAGTGTCATGCAATTGAACTCATCTTGATTCATCAAAGCAATGGAATTGCTCACATGAAAATAGAAGTGTTTCAGTCTTGGGCACTCAGATCTGAAAATAGAAATAAGTACAGGATCAGGACCAATGGGGCTGCTGCAGTTTTTGGAGCTAATTTATGTAAAAAAACCCATGAGGAGCAAAGTGTAGCAGAATTCCAAAACAAACATTTATGTTGATGACCAAGACCATTGAAACTCATCAGGAATAATTTCCCATTTGATGATGGGAGGAAAGAGGAGCCATGCTGAGCCTCAGGTGCTGCAGTCTGTTAAACCTTTCTCTGCACAGCCTGTGAAGGTCGGCACAGACACCCTGGGGACTGCTTCGTTGTGGGGGAATGCAAGGAAGGTGACTTGTGCAGGAGCAGATTAATGCCATTGTCAGTGGCAAGATGCTGGGTTAGATCAGATGCACCTTTCCTCGTAAGCTGAGCAGCCTTGCTGAGCTGGGAGTGCTGGCTGTCAATAAGATAGGATGACCAGGAAAGCTGAAATTCAATCCTGAACCAAAATCTCTCTTGGCCAAGAATAGCATTAGGTCGATTTGCATACTCTCCACTTGCAAGATAAAAATACTTTATAGGTGAAGGGATGGTATGAACAAAACCTTCCTGTTGTGCCTGTACTGTCCTGAACATGACCAGGATTTCATTTCCACGTCCACTAGAGGACAAAATTCAGTGGCAGCAAACCAGTGAAATGCACTGGCAGTTTGCCAGTGGTCTGGTGTGACATTTGCACACCTATCAAGCATAGCTGATGTGTTTTCAGCCTTTTTGGTAGATGAGGAGGATCTGGCTGTGTTTAGTTCACTGGGAGAAGCAGTCCCACGGCAGCCAGTCTGTGTTCTGCTCTGCAGAGATGGCTGCAGCCCAGCCCTGCTTCTGACACGCTTTAGCAGCAGCCTCTGCTCAGGGCTTGCTGGTTAAATTAACACAACAGGATGCTTGAAAAATTTATGAACTAATAATCTCGGTGATATTTTTACTTCGGCTTTCTGGCCAAAGTAGAGCTATTTATAGCAGGGTAATGCCTGTTAATTAAGGAGGTATGTGGTGTGCTGTCACACTAACACACTGTAAATGCCTTAGGAGGTTACTGGGTGTGTTTTTTGATTCAGTGCAGAGGAAGGACCAGCTGGATAAAACTGGGTAATAAAACAGGCAAAAACTTATTGAAAAAATAAAGCTGTGCTTTATCCAGCTGGCGGGAAAGGTCGCAGCTCCAGCTGGCAGCCCACGCTGCAGCTCAGCTCGCTGCTTTCTGCTCCGAGGCTCTGGAGTGACCGCTCCCATCTCTCCCAGGTCCTCCAGCTCCACCTCAGG
>QUSF01001471.1:0-11589 GCA_003676055.1 Chloebia gouldiae | reverse complement strand
CCTGAGGTGGAGCTGGAGGACCTGGGAGAGATGGGAGCGGTCACTCCAGAGCCTCGGAGCAGAAAGCAGCGAGCTGAGCTGCAGCGTGGGCTGCCAGCTGGAGCTGCGACCTTTCCCGCCAGCTGGATAAAGCACAGCTTTATTTTTTCAATAAGTTTTTGCCTGTTTTATTACCCAGTTTTATCCAGCTGGTCCTTCCTCTGCACTGAATCAAAAAACACACCCAGTAACCTCCTAAGGCATTTACAGTGTGTTAGTGTGACAGCACACCACATACCTCCTTAATTAACAGGCATTACCCTGCTATAAATAGCTCTACTTTGGCCAGAAAGCCGAAGTAAAAATATCACCGAGATTATTAGTTCATAAATTTTTCAAGCATCCTGTTGTGTTAATTTAACCAGCAAGCCCTGAGCAGAGGCTGCTGCTAAAGCGTGTCAGAAGCAGGGCTGGGCTGCAGCCATCTCTGCAGAGCAGAACACAGACTGGCTGCCGTGGGACTGCTTCTCCCAGTGAACTAAACACAGCCAGATCCTCCTCATCTACCAAAAAGGCTGAAAACACATCAGCTATGCTTGATAGGTGTGCAAATGTCACACCAGACCACTGGCAAACTGCCAGTGCATTTCACTGGTTTGCTGCCACTGAATTTTGTCCTCTAGTGGACGTGGAAATGAAATCCTGGTCATGTTCAGGACAGTACAGGCACAACAGGAAGGTTTTGTTCATACCATCCCTTCACCTATAAAGTATTTTTATCTTGCAAGTGGAGAGTATGCAAATCGACCTAATGCTATTCTTGGCCAAGAGAGATTTTGGTTCAGGATTGAATTTCAGCTTTCCTGGTCATCCTATCTTATTGACAGCCAGCACTCCCAGCTCAGCAAGGCTGCTCAGCTTACGAGGAAAGGTGCATCTGATCTAACCCAGCATCTTGCCACTGACAATGGC
Organism: Chloebia gouldiae; assembly: GCA_003676055.1. Classification (NCBI taxonomy): domain Eukaryota; kingdom Metazoa; phylum Chordata; class Aves; order Passeriformes; family Passeridae; genus Chloebia; species Chloebia gouldiae. The sequence goes on along the minus strand of QUSF01001471.1, from coordinate 10,638 downwards.
ATTAATCTGCTCCTGCACAAGTCACCTTCCTTGCATTCCCCCACAACGAAGCAGTCCCCAGGGTGTCTGTGCCGACCTTCACAGGCTGTGCAGAGAAAGGTTTAACAGACTGCAGCACCTGAGGCTCAGCATGGCTCCTCTTTCCTCCCATCATCAAATGGGAAATTATTCCTGATGAGTTTCAATGGTCTTGGTCATCAACATAAATGTTTGTTTTGGAATTCTGCTACACTTTGCTCCTCATGGGTTTTTTTACATAAATTAGCTCCAAAAACTGCAGCAGCCCCATTGGTCCTGATCCTGTACTTATTTCTATTTTCAGATCTGAGTGCCCAAGACTGAAACACTTCTATTTTCATGTGAGCAATTCCATTGCTTTGATGAATCAAGATGAGTTCAATTGCATGACACTCTGTGATGGTAACTCCCATCAGTGAATCCGAATTCATCCTTTTGCTTTGCTCCAATGACTCTGAAATCAGGCATCAGCCTCTAACCACATCAACAGCTGCTATTTTGTTTTCTCTGCACAGCAGTGAAAAGTTGGCTTGTGTCTCTAGAAGTGCTCCCAGTGGAATGAAGCAGTGGGGAAGATTCTGGGAGCTCTGGCTCCAAAAGCTGAGGCTTCGCTGCTCCTCAGCAGCGAGCAGCTCTGCATTGCTCAGCAGACTTCACAGCTAGAGGGGGACACAGCATGGGAAGTGCTTGGCCAATTCACTGCCTTATTTCTGCTCTAGTTTTCAACACTGCTTCAATGTTCCTGAATCATGGCAAATGGCTGAAAACACTTACCAGCACTCCTAATGTAAAATCCAGGTGGGAAAAATCCTCAAGACTTTCCAAAACACAACAAATCTGTTGACTTTACAAATACAAATTGTACAATGAGGTTGATTGCACCATCACAACCAAAATACACTTATATCCCCTAAATGCTGTGCAGGTTAAAGTATTTTATCTGGTATTTTCAGAGAAATTTAACTGAAGACTTTTGGGGTAGGGAGGAAAATATCAAACCTGCTGGCAATGTAGAAAATTCCACAAAGGCTTCCTTTTTTTCTCGCTGTTCCAAGGGAAGCTGCCAGGGCATCTGGTGGGGCTTTGCCATGACCTTCACCTTGTAGGCCATATTGGGCTTCAAATTAAAAAAATGGTACTTGTAGCTAGCAGCCTTGACAATGTCAAACTCCTCCTCGTTCAGGAAGATGACGTGACTGTAATTGCTGTTCGTAGGGAGCCAGGACAGCTCAGCAGAGATCTGGGTGATGTTGTCCACGCGGAGGTTGGAGGGGGCGACGATGACGTCCTTGCCCACCAGCAAGGTGCACTGCAGCTCGTCGGAGTTGCCCTTGCTGGTGATGCTCTGGATGGATATCCGGTACGTGCAGGTGGAGGTGTTGAGCTTCTCTATCAGCGCTTTCGTCCTGGTCCCCAGGGCTACGTTCATCCTGACCTCCTTGTCCACCAGGACGTTGTAGCTGCTGACGGTTCCCCAGCCGGGCGGCACCACCGGCGGCTCCCAGCCCACAATAACACTTTTGGCGAGTTGCTTGATGAGGGTGATTTTTCTGGGATAAGGCACAATGTCTTCTCCAATCTCGTCGATGTTGACGTCCAGGGTCCCCGCGCCGTTGCTGACCAGGCTGGAGTCGATGAGGCTCGGGGGGCTGATCTCCAGCTCTCCTTCCAGAGGAGGGCCCGAGCGGTTGAGGAAGTTCTGGTCCTGCTCGCTGCTCAGCGCGCTCGACAGCCGCGCCTCGTTGTCCTGAACAAAATCCACAAAGTTCGAAGGGACGAGTCCTCTCTGTCCATCCAGCAGCTCTCCTGCAGAGAAAGAGCAAAGCCATTAAAACCCCGAAGGGGAGCACCTCGTCCGCAGCAGCGCCTCGAGAGTGGACAAGATAAGGGGCGAGGGATGAGCGAAAGCAATAAAGAACATCCCCAGCTTGGGAACATAAAGGCTTATTAAGGGAAATACCAGAACTGCCAGTAAGCTTTTTTGTCAACTTAAATCTTGCCAGTAGGAAAAGCTGACACTATAAAATACTTTATAATTAGCTCTGCCTGCAAGGAGCGGCTTTGCTGGTGCAGAAACTCTTTTAATTAACACCACGATGATAAAGCTAAATTTAGCAACCGATTTAGGAGCAGACGAAGGAAAGAGTTTGGAGCGTCTTTGAGAGACGAGCTGATTTCAATCTGCATGCATTAGCATGAATCGGCGCATTAAACAAAGCTTACCTTCATAGAAGCCATCCTCGTCCATGTCTCCGTACACATAGAGGTACTTTCCTGCCGTGAGAGGCAGCTCCGCCTCGGGGTTCTCGTTTGGTCCATCGAAGGGGTTGTAGCTGCGGGGCACAGGCGGAGCGCTCTCAGAGCCGGGGCTGCAGCTCCACCCAGGGCGATTTCCCCGGGCAGGGTGGCTTTGCATCCCTCTGAGACACCCGGCCCACTCTGCCCCCTGTGCCCTAAACCCACGTCCTTCCCCGCAGCGTTTAGAGACACTTCCTTAGGGCTCTTGAAAAACACTGGCCAAAATCCTCTTTGTTTTTTAGAGTGAATTAAGGCAAACTCAGCTGTGGGGGTCTTTTCCATTTGCTGTATTCAATCTTTATGTTCCCTTTATACAAGTTCATTAAACTTCTACAGAGGCAAGGTAAAAGAAGACATAAACAGTGAGCTACATCTAAGAGAAGCTAGAGAGAGACAAAAAGTACTTATGAAGTACTTAAATCTATATCCATCCTGAAAGAAACTGTTAGCCACTGAAATTTTTATCATCACAGTCCTTCATGCCTGAAATTTTAACGTGCAAAGCAGTGATGGACTTCAAATCTCCTCTTGCTCGGAGAAGTGATTGAGAAGAACAGACTGAGCCCTCCTGTCTGGAGCAGGGGTCCCATTTAATCTGACTGAGGCCCTGGAGGACAGGAGTGCAGGGGCTGGGAGAGCTCAGCTCCCTCTGCCAGCTCAGCAGAGGGACAGGCCCTGCTCTGCAGCCGGTGCCAGTGCACAGCCCCTCCAGAACATCCCTTCCATGCAATAATTCAGCGCAGGGATGAAGTGGGGCCAGACCTGGTGGTGAATATTACAGCTGTGCGTGATGTCTGTAACCAGAGGGGTGCTTTACCTGTAACGGGCAATGCAAAGGTGGACTTTCCCAGAATATCTCGGCTTTGAGGTATTGGAATTCTGATCATTATCCATCTGTGGGGGAGGGAGAAGAAAGTTAATGGGATTACACAAAAAGAAGAATGAACAGATTTCCTGAGAGGTGATATGAATTCAGTGAACACACAATATCAAGAAAAAAAAATTAAATTCTAACATGGAGCACAACTGGTTAATTTTACTTAGAAGGGCAGAATCCAGTGACTGAGCACTTGAAACAAATGCTGAGTTTAGAACTGGTGCAAGTGCCAACCTCCAAACACCTGGAAACCACGAGTCCCACACAAAACATACCCCTGCCAATCCAATCCATCCAAGCCAATCCTCAGCATCAGCATCTCTTGAACACCACCCTTTCACTGACTGAAGGAAATAGCATATTTCACTCTGAATTGCACATCACATTTAATTCAGTCCTGCAAAGCCACACATTTATTCTGTTACAAATCTGCTACAAAACCTGGAGATTTAATTGTGTTGAATCAACAGAGACTCTGCCCATTCTAGCTCTGCACGAGGTCTCTCACTGGTAAAACAGCAATTTCAGCTTTGCTTTCAGCTAGTACAGGTTTTAAAGTCAGGGATGAACTTCCCTCACTGTGCAGTTTGCTGCGGGCCACTTCAGAAAAAATGACCAACTTTTTGCCTGAGCTTGAGAACTTTAATTAGGGTAGAAATGCTGGGTTAACAGTGGGATCAAATGAAATAAACTATCCAAAACCTGAGCAAAATTTTACACCCTAGACAGAGAGAACACTGAAGAGTGGCTGCCAGGGCTAAACTGGCCCCTGCCAAGAGCACACCAGGAAAATTCCAGTGGAGTCACTTTTCCTCTGAATTGGCTCCTGGGGGTGGCTTAGCCCAGCACACCCTTCTCTGCCAGAGTATCACTGATTGATTGATTGATTGATTGACTGATTGATTGATTTCTGATTATCCCGCGTTATGTTTCAGTTTTTAGATTTTATTCATACACCCTCCTTTGGGTCTGGGTGTCTCTAAGGAGGAATGGAGCTGAATTTCTGTAAGAGTGTATTCACATAATTACACTCTGGAAGGCACAAAACATTCAGTTCTGCAGAAGAGGGCTTGACATGCTCACTGAGAGAGCTCAAAAGTTAACAGAAAAGGGGAATTAAATGTGACGTTTGCTTCTCCTGTTCCTTGCTGTTAGCTCTGCTTCCCTAAGTCTCCTTGCTAAGCTGCTTTTTCTGTGGCCTCTTCAAAGAGCAGTGAATGTTTCCACCTTTCAATAATGCTGCTACACAAATATACACAAATATTTCCTCTGGATAATCCTCAAATATACCCATGGAATTCCCACTATACAAGAATCCAGTATTTTGTTGAATGTCGTTAGACTTGTGATCCATTTAGAAATTTTGATTCCATCAACTTTCACATTTTCATATCAATTAATATAACATAGATAGAAAATATGCACATGCTTGCAATTTATTTACTCCTGTAAGGATTAGGAAAGGGATTTCCTGAAATGAGGGGTAAAATCTGAGGATCATTTCCTCATGGCTATTTGCCCATATAAACCAGGGTATTTAACAGAAAGTCATACCCTTCTACAGAGTTTCCAAGATTTGTTCTATGCAGATTTTAAAATTATTATTTGTCCTAAATATTAAAAATCAACTTGTAATGGCACCTTTGAACAATTCTTCTGAGCTTCCCATTGGATTTCTACTGGAATTCCACTGAAAAGCAGAAAAGCTTCCCAAGGAAGGAGGAACAGAACCCTTCAAAAGCATGACTGCCTAGCAAATGTGGAGCTGGATTACTTTAGTGAGAGCACCCTGCAATTTCAGTCCCGTTTTCCAGGCTCAGGATCCCTTGGGAGAAGCTGGGGGGCCGTGAGCAGCTGGTGCTGCCCTGCTGCAGGGGAAGCTCACAGCATCCAGGCAGAGAGGGAGTCCTGCAGGATGACCCAAGGAAGTTCTGTGCCAGCTCTGGGGCAGGCACGGAGCTCCTGCTCCTCTGCCCTGGCTCAGTCCAGTGCCCCTCCTGGAGCTCTGCCCCTTTTACCCGCCTGCACAGCCCTGCCCAGAGCAGGAACGCTGCTGTGCCCCCGCCAGACACGCTCTGAGCATCACTGACACCTTCAGAGCAGCTCGAGTTCCTCACACAGCTCATTTCCATCCTCTGCAACTGGGGCATCAGCTGCAGCTCCTTTGAAAATGTCACTTCAATTCCCACTGATCGTGTTCCCAAGTCACCTCAGAAAATGAGAACGTTCATGTCTTGACTTTTTAAAAGCAGGTGGATCAACCTGCAATTCCCGCTGGAGCAGAGGAGCCTCAGCCCCAAATCACTTTTTCAGTAAAAAGTTCAAAAATACTCACGTCTGAATCAAATCTGCATCTTGGGGTACCAGATCTTGACTTGGACAGGAATGTGGGTTTGACAGACAGTTGTTCTGGTTTGTCTCCAGATATCTGAAGGGGTCGGATAAACTCAGAGATCACACAGCGACTTCCAGAAGGGCTTTCATGACCTGGCAGTGGAGAGAGCACACACGAGGATCAGGAGTGGTTCCCAGGCAGAAGCCCTGCCAGCACACAGCAGAAGGTGCCTTTCCTCTCCTGTCACAAATCATCCCAGAAGAAGGCTGTGGTGGGCACGAGGCAGCTCAGCCTGCCAGCTCCCACCCCGGTAAACTGCTCAAGTCAACAACACATACAAACATTACAGAGGTTAGAGGCAGAAAGTGAAGGCATTTTCATTCACACAACTCCAAGGTGAGGTTTCCCCCAGTGAAAAGAACCCAGCTGTGTCCTGAGCCCCGGGTGTGCCGGGGGAAGCCGTGAGACACACTGTGCAACACCCCTGGCACTGCAGAGAGCTGCTGGAGCTTCTGGGGACTCTGCCATCATCTGCAAATCAGAAGCAAGTCATACATTTGTGTTCTAAAAAAGACTGGAATGCTAATGAAGCAGTTGGCAGGATATTCCCTTTGCAATGAAGTTGTTTGACTTTTGGCAGCAGGAAGTGCCAGGAGCACCTGCCTTGTATTTCCAAGGAGTTCCTCAGTGACACCAGCACTAAACCACATTCATTTGATCCCAGGGCCATCCCTCCAGTTTCTAAAACATGGAAACTCAGACTATGCAAAAGGAAAAACCTCCAAAAATCCTCCTGGAGTATTTTTACTGTGGTTTTAGAAAAGAGTTTAGAAGAAAGGGAAGAGAGATTACACTGCAGACTGAGCAGCCTCACAAGAGGCTGAACGCTGCTCTCAGCGTGGTCCAGGCTGCAGGAGAGACTGTCAAACCTGAGTAAAACCCACGGGTGCATTGTCCCTTTTACTTTGGTTTGCTGCCCAAAGCAGGAATTGTACACAGAGCTGGATTTGACCTGCAGCAGAGCAGGAGCTGCAGCACAGCAGGAGCTGCTGCTGCACGTTCAGATGTGCAGAGTGCATTCTGCTTCTCATTGACACAATGAGCCTGTGCTCTGATTTTTCAGCCCCTGAATATCTGTAGGTCCAGCATTTCCTCTCTGTTCTGCCAGAAGTCTGGCCAGCAACGTTTTGCTACTGAATTTCAAGATTCCCACTCCAGGTCACCAGGAATTATCAGAGGAATCTCTTTGTGCTCATTGCAGAGGAGAAAACGCTCCAAGAGCACCACCAGAGGGTTTTGTGGTGTGCTCATTAGGCCAATATGATTAATTTTCGCTGCATCAGTGTAATTTGCAGCAGGTCAGCTTCAGCACATTGACAGCAGGGAAATACACAACTCACCACACAAAAGATTAATTACAACCTGCCCCACTTAGCGCAATCCCCAGGCTGGGAAAGGGCACATTTTTTATTCTTGGAACCTTTCTCACATCTACAACAGAGAAGTCCTCCCTGTTCAGGAACCTTTAGCCAATTTAGCTCCTTCTGTTTGCTGTTAATGTGTTTGCCATCTCAGCCTGCCAGTGCCAAGCTATAAATAATTGGGCCAACTGTGATTATTCATTCAAAGGAAGCCTCTGGTTGGGCTCAGACCTCCTGCATTCTCCAGGCTTTGTTTTCAAATCACTGGCACTAGGTAGGGAACGTGGAGGAAGGTTCTGGGGCAGTGCAGCCCTTGCTCTGCATCCCTACAGGAAAATAACCAGCACAGGAACACACCCTGACCTCCAGGAATGTCAAGATGCTGGAAGATACGGGACTGTCTTATTTTTTTCACTTGGAAAATAAGGCACATAAAGTTTACCCTGAGTCCTTAACACACAGCAGAGAGAGGCTGTGGGGGCTGTGGCTGCACAGAGGGCACATCTCTGGCCCCAGTAATTTCACTCTGCTTTGAAGAGCCTCCTGCACTGCACCATCCTTATTGCCAAAGGGCTGGTTTCAATAATTAAAGATACTAACTGATAGCTGATAACCACGCACACGCCTCCTGCCCAGCAGAGGCCCTGAATATCCAACAAAACAGGGAAGAACAGATCTTTGTGTCAGAAATGTGCCCAAAGAACTTCACAGTGAGCTCCGGTGCATTCTGCAGGGGAGCCTTTAAAAAGGTTATGAGGCAAATATTCTGTGTAAATTCAGCTGGTTCTGTGTATGCAGAGCCACAGCTGGACTGAAAGATAAACACAAGCATCATCCAGACCTGCCTCTGCAAACCAAAAAAACCAAACCAAAACTGAGATTCAGTGCAGGGTGCACATTCCTCCTGAGTATCTGGGACCTCCTGCTCACTCCTGCAGAGATTTCTGCTCCTGCAGGTGGGGAACACAGGAGTACAAAAAACAGGCTGCATTCAAAACCTGGCCTAAGTTTGCCTCCAAAAAAAGCAACTGATTAAACCTGGCTCTCTCCTCCATCCAAGGCAATTACACTGAGGGCCCTGGGCTTGAGCAGCAGAATGAGGAGGAATCAGATCTGCAGACTGGCTTAAAGCTTTTTAACTGGAAACCTACAAAAAAGAAAACAAACAAACAAAAAATCCCCAGTAAAACACCTTTCCTTTTATATTTCCCCTCTGGAAAAAAAAAACAGAGTTGAAAAGAAAATATACAAGAGGTCAGCTCATAAGAACACACAGCAGCATCTAGAAATGTCTTTTTCTTTAAATACCAGAAAAGAATCCTATAAAGCCACAGGATTTTTTTCTATGAAGTCTCTTTAAATCTATATATGCTTAAAATGGACTTTATTTTCCTGACTGACAACTATTTGTTAATGAAGTCTGAAGAACACTCTATCAAGGAAATAGGAAGAGCACCAGATCTAATTTAAATGTTTCAGGAGAATTAAATCTGTCCATACTTGCATTCCAATTAGACTCTCCATTTTATTTATTGCAATTGCTGATTCCATATGGACTACCTAAATCATCTAGAAGCACCATTTAAATGAGCCTCTTAACTGATGAATAATAAATCTTAAGGCTTCTATATCTGATTGTGACATTGTTGTAGGTTTAAAGTGAACTTTTTATGCTGTAATCCATCCTGCCTAGGTTTATTTCCTTTCCTGATCCATTCAAACATCACCAATTAAGGCAAAGCAGCTGGTCATAAACTGATCTCATTTCCATCATTTGCTTTGCTTTGAAAGCAGTCCCTGTGTTCCCTCTCGTGTTCTTTCTTCCTCACACATAATAAAAATAATTACACTTTGGTCTGAAGAATTGCTGTGCTCCCCATCACTCTTGAGAGAGGGCTGATTTCAGTAATTAGAAATCCTGCCACTGGCTCAAACACGACTTTATTGGTATCAGTGCATTCTCACTGAGGATCAGTGTTGTCCCAGCAGTTCTGATGTTTAGACACAAGTGCTGCAGGCCCTGAATTCCAAGTCCCACAAAAATCAATGGGTTTTGAGAAAAGGCTCAGAGAGGAAAGCCCTCAAATGCCCTGGGTGCAGACCTGGCTGTGGCTGCTGTGGTTTTACTCAAGGGTTACTGGGGAGATTTCAGTTTGGCACATTTTGAAGCTTTTAAAAAGGTTTTTCCATTAACATAAGTATAAATTAGCTCGGAGAGTTTGACTGAGTACCTGAAAGATGTTCAGTGGATTTTCATTTTTCATTAAATCAATCGCAGTGATACAGGCTGGACCTTCACTTCTGCCTAAAGGACAGTCCAATACCTAATTACCTTTCCTTTTCAATTAATTGTTGCTTTGAAAATCCAGTGGAATAACACACAATTTAACCTGTGATTCACGTGGAATAACATACAATTTAACCTGTGATTCACATCGAATAACACACAATTTAACATGTGATTCCATGGAATAACACACAATTTAACCTGTGATTCACGTGGAATAACACACAATTTAACCTGTGATTCACATCGAATAACACACAATTTAACATGTGATTCCATGGAATAACACACAATTTAACCTGTGATTCACGTGGAATAACACACAATTTAACTTATGATTCCATGGAATAACACACAATTTAACCGGTGATTCCATGGAATAACACAATTTAACCTGTGATTCCATGGAATAACACACAATTTAACCTGTGATTCCATGGAATAACACACAATTTAACCGATGATTCACGTGGAATAACACACAATTTAACCTGTGATTCCATGGAATAACACAATTTAACCTGTGATTCCATGGAATAACACACAATCCAGTGTGTGATTGACGTGGAAGCTGTTTTTAAGTGCCCTCAGGTAACCTCCTGCCTCGAGCTTTGTCATTTTCCTATGAATAATGGATCGTTTACAAAGCTCTGCACTTGGAGAGCCGTTGCCTCTGGCAACAGGAGATGACCTGGTGAAAGTTCAGCACAGATCTTGGATAAACACACACTGCTGACTGTAAGTGAAAGAACATCAATACATATATATATATTTTAATTACTTTATGTTCTCCATTTCTCTTGAGACAATTTTTTGCTTTTTGAAAAGTTTTACTTTCAAACTTCTATGGAGAAGTGCATAATTTCTTTTGCACAAAAGAAGCTGAGCCCAAGCCATTTTGATGTCTCTCAAAATACTCCGTTCAGTCTCCCCATTTTTTACCCAGCTGTTTAAATGGTTTTTATGTAATGGACAATGCTGCAGGTGGGGTCCCTGTGCTTTCTTTCCCCATTAACTCCTCCTTCAACAAGAAAGCAGACCTGCTCCTGTCCCTGGGACAGGGGAGGGTTTCCAACAAAGCCTGGACACGCAGAAAAGCTCCACGTTGTGCAGTCCCACCCTCCCATACTGCTCTTTGTGGGCTGAAGCTGCAGCGGTGTCCTTGGTTCTGGGCTGGAAAAGGATTGTTCTGTGTGCCTGAGCTGGAAAAGGATTGTTCTGTGTGCCTGAGCTGGTTCTGGGCTGGAGAAGGATTGTTCTGTGTGCCTGAGCTGGTTCTGAGCTGGAAAAGGATTGTTCAGTGTGCCTGAGCTGGTTCTGGGGCTGGAAAAGGATTGTTCTGTGTGCCTGGGCTGGTTCTGGGCTGCAGAAGGATTGCTCAGTGTGCCTGGGCTGTTCTGGG
>QUSF01001470.1:0-11591 GCA_003676055.1 Chloebia gouldiae | reverse complement strand
GTTTCCTCATTGCAACTGTGGGGTTTTTTAACATTTGTAGCAGAATGCCTCTTAGCTACTCTTTCATTCTACAAATACTAAAATCATAGAATCATTTGGTTGGAGGAGACCTCTAAGAACATTATGTTCAACCATGAAGCCAGCACTGCCAAGTCCACCACTAAACCATGTCCCTAAGTACCCTATCTACATGTTTTTAAAATACATCCAGAGATGGGGTGTTACTGCTTTGTGTCCTATGCAGCGAGGAGCTTTGTGTCCTATTCAGTGAGGAGATTTTTCTTAATGTCCAATCTAAAGCTCCTCTTGTGCAACTTGAGGCCACTTCCTTTTGTTCTATTTTTTTGTTACTTGGAAGAAGATACTGACTCACACCTTATACAGCGTTCTTGCAGGTAGTTGTAGAGAGTGACAAGGTCTCCCTTTTCTCCTCAGCTTCCTTTTCTCCGGGATAAACAACTCCAGCTAAGTAGCTTGCTCTGCTACTTAGCTAGTTCCCTTACTAGCAAGACTTAGAACTTGTGTGCTGGCTTTATCTGGGTTCCAAAGCATTTTGAATAACATGGATAACTTGAATACTGTTTGGCTGAGTGGATTTTCTCTTCCCTTTATAACTGAAGTTGTTGCAGCAATTGGTTTTGGATTTTTGCTTATTTGATTTTTGTTTTGTTTTTCATGCATGTGTGGGTTTTTTTTTGTTTCTTTGTTTATTTGTGGGTTTTGTCTCTTTTAAACTCACGGAGCCATAGAACAGCTTGGGTTGGAAAAGGAATTTTTACAGGCTATCTAGACCAAACCCTATGCAATGAGTAGGGGCATCTTCATCCAGATACGGTCCAACCTGACCTTGAATGTTTCCAGAAATGGGACATCTAACACCTGTCTGTGCAACCTGTGTTAGTGTTCTACCAACCTCATTGAAAACAAAACAAAACAAAACAAACAAACAAAAAACCAAACAAAAAACCAACAAAAAAAAAAAACAAACAAAAAAACCCCACAAAAATCTTTCTTATAGCTAATCTAAACAAAAGATGACACTTTATGGAATCTGGAAATCCACATTAATTAACACTTCCATACGCAACAGCCACGGAAAGTAATTTTCATTTTGCTACAGTCCATTTTTGGATATTTGAGGACTCTTATGATTTATTTTCCCAGTCACTTCCTTCTGCACAAACAAGGACAAGGCTCTCAATATGTCTTTTCAAGATATGTTCCCTGATATCTTTATCATACTTGTTAGCTTTACTGGACTCTTACAGCCTCCATCATTTTTTTGAGTACCACGAACCTGGTGCAAGACTCAAGCTGAGGATACACCAAAGTCAAACAAAGTAGAAAGATTTAATGAAAGATTTTGGTAAGGGGAGTGTTACTATGTAACACTTCCAACAGTGCCCTGTACATCTTTCAGTCATCATTATAGTCTAAGTTTCTACTAAGTTAATATTTTGTAACCTTTGTATTACACACAGTACTGATTACTCTTTTTATTTTTTTTTTCAAATAGGAAATTTCAGCTAAAATATAGCATCTTAGAAGATATTTATACTGGTACGATGAGAGGTAACTTTTATATTCTCATTCAGATATGCAATCATGATATCTTCTAATGAACGAAATATCTTTTTAACTGATGAAGAGAAACTATGCCTCTGGGATGCCAAAGACTTTTCAATGGGACAAAAACATGACAGAAGTACCCATTTCCCTCAATGAGCCATAAAGCTAGTCAAGACCAAGTAGCAAAGATGCAGAAGGGTATATTTAACTAGATGAACATATATAAATAATAATTTCAGAAGAGAAACTTTCTATAAGAGAAGGAAAAAGGGATTTAGAGTAAAAAAATATAAGCTATGCTTAAAGATTTATATTTTTGAGGATTTTAATGTTCCACAGTTTCATCAACTTGGGCATGAAAGAGAAAAATTTTAAGCTTTTAAACAATTTTTCCTTTGGCATCTCTAATGGGAATTTTCTAAACCTTTCAAAATAGCACATTCTCCTAAGTACAACAAGTAAATATGGAAGAGGCAAGCAGTCTACTAGTTAAATTATTAAATTAAATAATTTAATTTGGCTATCATCTAGGTCATATTAAATTTCTTAAAGTGTAGAAAGCTGAGCTGTAAAGTTCTAGAAAAGCCATGGAAAAAGAGAAACTATGAGCTTGATTTGCTAAAAAAAGAGTAGGCTGGAGGTCAGTGTTACTCATTCATGCCTTGAGCTCCACTAAAATGTAATTTATAAAGAAGTAATAGATATATATTTTTAAATAACTCATTAAAGACTGTTAAAGGATAAAGACTGTGGGCTGTTTGATATCTCCAACAGATAGAGTTTGAATAGAGTTTGAATTTCTTCAGCAAATTTTGAAGTGAAAAATATTATACTTCAGTCATTCAAGTGAAAATACACCTGTTACCCAAAGTAGGTTTGGACCAGTGCATGTTGAAGCCTATTGTAATTCTCCTCTCCATGTTAACTGGGCATTTGTATACTCATCTGATTTAACTTGAAATACCTTTAATATTTAAGCTTCACCTTGTTTGTCTAGATTTTCTATTAAACTAAGAGAACTAGATTGTTCTAGGATTCTTTAGATTTTTGAAATGAGAACTCACAGAAATTCCCATTTTCCCAAAACATAAAAAAATTTGAGGCTGACTGGCTCAGACAAAGAAAGGTGGACTTGAACAGTATTTACGTTCTGTGGTATTTTAGCCTATGACAATTTCTCAAGTGTTCCAGATCACTCTGTTAGGGTCCATTCTCTCTCATTTCCCACTATTTGTTTGTTCAGCTCCAGCTTGCACTGCTGTATTAAGCAATAAGTGGTGATTACACAATTTATTCAATCTACTGATAAGTTGTTCTGTCTACTGATAAGTTTTTGCTAATGTACTGCAAAAGGATCATATAAAGTTCCAACACCCTAACAAGATCCAGCACCATGGTTACTCAACAACATCTGTTGCTATTGTACCTCCCAGAAACAGCTAAGAAAATCTGAAAGGTCAATATCTGAGGTTTGTAGGAGTTTGAGAGAACAATTTCTCTTCTACAGCAGCAGTGGACCAAAGTTCCTACCACCGAGTATAGGAGTCTCGGCAACTGAAGGTACCCAGCTGAGAAATAGAGATCAACCCAGTGCTTGAGATCTGCCCTGACACTGAATTTTTTTTTTCTTTCTTGCAGGATGTTCCTTCCATAGGGACACACTTCAGAGAAATAAAAGCAGGCATATACTGGCAGTGGAAAGATTTAACTGCTATAAATGTAGGTAATTACTTCGGTGACATTTGAGAGGTCACAAGTTAACTTGTCTGCTAGGTGTAAATGTTACACTGGTCTCCTAATATGTCAAGAGAAATGGGAGGTGAAAGGGAGGACCCAGTAGTGTACTTCATGTTTTATCGGGGATGTATCAGGGACGTAGAAAAATGCAAGAGGGATGTTCTGGTGGATTGCTCATGGCTTCCCAGCAAGGAAACTCAAGTCCAGGGTCTCCTCAGAAAACTGCCAGGTTGATATATAAAAGCTGAAATGCAGGTAGGGATTTATGATCTCTCTATGTGGATGATAGTGTAGTGTAGAGAGGAAGAATTTTGCAAACTGGAACTAGGGAACCTTTTGAGACAAGAGAAACCTGAAGAAAACCATCAGTCTATACTTTAATAGTAATAGAGCCAAGCTTCTGGTGCTGGGAAGTAAAAAGGTCACAGAACACCACTTCCTGCAACAAGTTTTATAAAAACTTATAAAAACCTGGGCAGAAAGGTGAAAGATCAGCTTTAGTGTAGAGAAAGGTGCAGTAATACACTACAGAAAAATGTCCTAAACTGTGCCTATACATACTTGTGGTTAAAACTAAGGAAAGCAAAGGTTTTAGTTAATGTTGGCGGGTTTAGATCACAGGAATAATGGCAGTTGAAAAAGACAATGAAATTTTAAACACATTTGGATATGTATTATGAATAGAAGAGACGATGACATTGTGCCACTCATTAAATCCTAATGTGTCCATATTTTAAGTACTGTACTGGCCTTCAAGTACAAAACCACACATCTTACAGTCCAAGGGAAGTCAGGAACAGAAATGAACCAGGAGATTGATTGTTCAGTGTAAGTACTTTACAAGGAGGAAATAGAGAGGCTAACATTCTTTAATCTATTGACGGACAACTGCAGGAAGATACACTCAAGGTTTATGAATGCATTTTCCTTCCAGAAAACAAGGATTGTTAGAGCATTTTGTTTGCTTTTTTTATTGTACTATTATTCAGAATTTCTATCAAAGACAAAGGAGTGCTCAGTGAAATCTCAGTCAGAAGACAGCACTAAATTTTACTGGGTGATGAAATTTAAGATAAAATAAACACTAAACTGTTGTTCAGAAAATTCAACAACATTGTAGTTGAAGACAACAAATGTAACTCCTAAGAGTGGCTGGTTTGAAAGAAGTAGAAATTACTTCTTTGAATGCAGATAGTGAACTTTTGGAACTTGTTATCACAGAAGAGTAGTAGCAAGTTCAGAAATTGCAACGTTACAGACCATAGATTCATAGAAAGATATTGTAAAGACTAAGGCAATGTGACAAACCCTTACAACCCTAATCCAAAAGTTGTGGATGCTGGAAGAGTATTACAGGAGTAAAAGGTGCTCAAGTAATCCTCCTGACACTGTCATACCTACTGTCAGAGGCAGGATACTGTGCTAGATGGACTACTAACCCAAAAGGCTTTTATAATATCTTAATTATTTAAGATGGCTTTGTTCAATAAGATTTTCTATTTTACATCTCAGTCAAGACTGAATTATTCGTGCATTCATGGTTCAAGTAAAATAAAATCAAATATATCTAATAAAGTACAGGCTTAGGTCTGAGAGGTAAGGTCAATTCTAAGAGAATATAGCAACTTTTGCCAAAGGTAAGACTTACATAGATCTTCAATTCTGCTCACTCAGGAATCAAAAACTCTGTGATGTTTTATAGTAATGTAAAAATACTAACAAGATACAAGATGAAGGAATACACACATACAAACAAAGAGACAATAACTGAAGGTTTAAATGCCACTAGTCCAAGAAAGAACTCTAGAATGCTAGAAACAGAGAACAATCTGAAAGAAGATTTGATCTAACTCTTTCCCTTGGGTAGCTACTACGTGTGAAAT
The DNA here is from genome assembly GCA_003676055.1 of Chloebia gouldiae. Lineage (NCBI taxonomy): Eukaryota > Metazoa > Chordata > Aves > Passeriformes > Passeridae > Chloebia > Chloebia gouldiae. The sequence continues at coordinate 6,402 of QUSF01001470.1, read as the reverse complement.
GATAACCCAGGAGCTTTGTTTTCCACAAGCAGCAGAAGCTGGTACAGAAGCAGTTGAGAATAAAAATGCAGCACAAAATCACAATAAACGTGGCAGAGTTATTATATAGGACTTAAACACAGCAAACAGTTATTAATTTTGTTGAATGGATTTGCTTATTTAGTTCACATGTATTTAAGGCTTCACTCTGTCAATAATCAATGCAAAAGACAGTACCAGTTTAATCAGAAAGAAATTAATTTTACTGGAGGTGAAAATCAGAGTGTGAAAGGATCCTGAATTAAAAATATAAACAAACTATACTCTCTCCTTCTAGCTACATTTTTCTTTTTACATGAATTAGTGCGGTACAATCCTATTATTTGGAACTGAAATTTCAAAGCCATGTTTTCTTAAAAATGTTTTGACCCTAGGGACCACTGAATTCATAACTTGAAACAGCACATCTGTCATGAAGCAAAATCTTAGAATTTCTTGCATACTACAGTTCAGAAGATGAGTTAATGACAAAAGCTAAGAAATATTTAAAATATAATATATATCACTTTTTGACTGTATTATAAAGAATAAAGACTAGTTTATAATTATTTTCTAGTAAATTACTAATTTATGATGATTATGACTTTTTTATGGATTACTGCATCCAGCTGTGGAGGTCTCAGTAGAAGATATGGAACTTTTGGAGTGGGTCTAAAAGAAGACAGTAAGAACTACAAGAGGGTTGAAGCACCTCTCCTGTGATGGCAGGCTTAGAGAGTTGAGATTATTCAGCCTGGAGCCTTACTGTGGCCTTTCTTGAAGGAGGCCTAGAAGAAGGGTGAGGACAGATATTTTAGCAAGGCCAGTAGCAGTAGGATGTACAAAGCCATGGGAGTTTAACATTTTCACAAATTCAGAAGGAATACAGAATACAAGAGAATAGAATAGACTATTTCAGTTGGAAGGGACTTGTAATGATCATCCAGCCTAACTGCCTAACCAGCTCAGGGTCAACTAAGTTAAAACATGTTATTAAGGTCATAATCTAAATGTGTTTCAATGCTAAGAGGCTTGGGGCATCGACCATGTCTCCCAGTCTAAACCTTTCCTTGGCCCATTTTGAACCATTCCTATGCATCCTGTCACTGATTACCAAGGAGAAGAGCTCAGCACCTACTTCTCTCTTTCAGCTCCTCAGGAGCTATGGGGTCACTCCTCACTCTCCTTCTCTGCAAACTAGACAGAATCAAACTCCTCAGCTGCTGGACAGGACATCCCTTCCAGCTCTAGCACCAGCTTTATCTCCTACCTCTGGGAACCTTGAAAGACCTTCACATCCTTCTTAAGTGGTGGGGCCCAGAAGTTCACGTTGTACTCAAGGTGAGGTCACTCCAACACTGAATAAAGTGAGATAATCACCGCTTTGACCATCTGGGGATGGCCTTTCTGACACATAACAGGATGCAGGACCAGTCACCTCTGGACAGCCAGGTCCACTGCCACACACTGCTGACTCATATAGAGCTGCTGATGATCAGGACCCCCAGATCCCTTTCTATAGGACTGTTCTCCAGAAAATCTTCTCCCAGTTCGTACCTGTGTCCAGCATTACTCCATCCTAGATGAAGAATCCGATATTTGGACTTGTCAAACTTCATCCCATTAACCACAGCCAAAAGCATCAATCTATCTAGATGACACTGTAAAAGTTCCTGTCCCTCAAGAGATTCAACAGCACTCCCCACTTTGGCATCATCAGCAAACTTGCTAAAGGTGCATTCACTGCAGATCATTGATAAACAGATCAAATAAGATTGGGCCTAGAATTGCACCTGAGGAACATCATTGGTGACCATCAATGAATCACCAGCCAGATGTAACCCCATTTACCACAACCCATTGAGCTTTGGCCCTTCAGCTGGTTCTTCCCTCAACACACTGCAAACTTGCTCATCCCACAGTCAGGCAACTTCTCCAGAAGAGTGCTGCAAAGGACAATACAAAAAGCCTTACTATGGACACATGGATTTGTCAACATTCATTTGATGCAGCTGATCCCTTACAATTTCAGTGTCCACAAATGGACAGTCACAAGTGTTCTCACACTTGTCTGTGTCCCTCTCTTCTTCCTTTGACTGCCCAGTCTATTTTTCCTTCAGTAACTTTCATGATAACACTTCCACAAATATCTGAGGAGTGATACTTTTCAGAAGAAATGTTTTCTTTAGAGATATATTTTCAAGGAACTGTACTTTGAAATGTTAAAGGTGTTATTTATTGGAAAACAATTCCATTAAGGAAAATGTAGTTACCAAATAAAGACCAGATCTTTTTCCTGAGCGAAAGGCTTTAAAATTATAAATAAATTTGCAGTTCCTTGTCACAATACTTTTTTTTAAGTTGCATTTAAAAAAAAAGTTTTCCATTTTGCTGTCTGATTATGGTCATGTCCAATTAATTATTAACAACTCACCACTCATTTAATTGTTGTTTCAGTAATTTAAAATACTTTCATTAACCAATTCATTTTAAATGTAAATATTATAAATTTATTTAATATTAGATATTTTGCTACTCTTTCTGAAGATATAAAATATGGCACATACCCACTCTAATAATAACAAAAAGTTCTAGAATCAGGACAGTTTCTTATAAATGCCACAAATATCTTTTTCAGAGAAGAGCTTATTAATGGAGAAAAAACTACCTCACTTTACCCTCTGATATAAAATGTTTCATTAATAGAAAGTGGAAAAGGAATCTCAGTTGGGACTTCCATCTTGTGGGTATATTTTACAGAACATTTTTTTATGTTTAAACTGTTCTAGTCTGTATGGGAAACTGGTACATCAGTTTAAATAGCAAATAAATTTTAGTAAACAAACTTTTAGATAAGCCAATTTCAAAAGGGAGTTAAAAATTTTCTTGCTAAGGGTATCAAAACAATAATATTGAACTGTGTAATATTTTACTTCATTTCTGGCAAAAAACCCAATCATTGCCACTTCCATTTTTTTAACCTGAAAGTGCAGCTAAACAATAAAAGTCTGGTCATTTTAGTAGGCTCAAACACCCTAAGCAAAGGAAAATATGAAATGCCATCTCCTACCTAATTGCCTACTAGATAAAATGGACAATGAAATCATCATCTCTCTATTGGCAGCATTGTAATTCCAGTCCTCAATTTCTCAACTTTATAATGAATGCACCAAAACTAATTGTATGTATTTCGTGTCACAGGTTCTGAACAAAAATATTTGACGGTTTATTTCCGCTGAAGAATGATGTTGAAAAAAAAATAATTTTGACATTAATTTCTTCCATCCTTTTCCCAACTAATCCTTCAACCAAATAAAATAAACAAATAACTTCCTTAATGCTAAGTTATCAACATTGGAGGGACCAAACCTTTTATTCAGGCTCAACTGCAATGTACTGCTGTTTCATTTGTGGCTACACTCACTGCTGATATAATTTGGAGGAGCTAAACAGAGACACATGATATATGCAAGTGTAAAAAGTCTTTAATACATTCTTTTAGAAGTAATTGCACAAGATATTTCAAAATTAAACAAAAGTGTAACTAAATGAAGGAGAGAAAAAATAATACATTATTGCTATTGACTAAGAAGTCAAGCCAACAACTATCACAGCACAAAATCATGACTTCATAGCTGAGAAAAAATGATTCAGCTCCAGCTTGCACTGCTGTAATAATTACCATTTAACACATAAGTTATAAATTTGTCAGTATGACATCCCACTCCTACTGCCTAGGATGCACATCCCAAAATAAAGAGATTTCTTCATCAACATGCAGTGATAGCAGCCAAAACCACTGCTCCATAGCAGAGCAGAAGATTTTCATTATGTTAATGGCATCAATTCCAAATTTGTTCTCTATTAGATAATTTGGCAAATGTGCAAAACCAACTACATTTATTATGCTTATATCAGTGAAATAAGAATCATCAAAGCGGCAAGCTAAAGGTGTATGTATCTTCATATTGAGCTGCAAAATCCCATGAATCATAGAATCATATGATGTTAAAGTGTTGGAAAGGGCCTTAAATTATGATGATAATCCAGTCCCAACCCCCTGGCCTGGGCAGAGACAGCTCCCACTAGACTCAAGGCTTTATCCAACCTGGCTTTTAACATTGCCAGGAAAGGGGCAACCATAACCTTCCTGGCCAGCCTATTCCAGTGCCTCACCACCCATACAGTAACAAATTTCCTTCCTAATATCTAGGCTAAATTTCTCCTCTTTCAACTTGTACCCATTACTCCTTGTCCTATCACTACAGCTCCTGATAAAGAAATGTAAATTATTGTTTTTCAATGGTCTCATTAAAATTACCAGTCTTTCACCTGTTTGTTAACAAGAGTCACCAGATGAAATCACCTACTATTAATATAAAATATGAATGTTAAAGATGATGGCTGTCATGAGGTTTTACTGGAGCATATGTACTATGAATAATTAAGAGCAAATATTGTAAAATCAGAGTAGTCAGATCATGCCTGGGATATACTAGCATGACTCTATTGGCTTTATTAGTATTGTGAGCTTTTATCTTATTTGTCCATGTGAAAATGGAAATAAGTTAACTCTTTTTAATGCAAAAATAATTAGACCATTTTGTACTTGACACAAAAAAGACCCACAGAAGGTGATGAGTGAGAATGATGACGTTCTAACACATTTTCCAGTAAATAAATAATCAGTGATTCCTTGAAATATCAGACAAAATCACTACCTGAGCACAATCAGTATAATCTACTGCATATTCCAATCATACTGAAACTTTTCCTGATCTGCTAATATGCAAAAGAGTATGCAATTGTTCATTACCAAAGAGAAGAATATCATGTCCAACTAAGACCATTTCTGAATAAATAACATTTCAATTATTAATAATAGAAAAGAGGAGCATTTATATAACATGTTTAACAAAAAATGTACTGGGATTGTCAACAGCAACACATAAGGTAGGTGTCTGCAATAAAATAATGGGCCTTCCCGTGTTACACAGCCAACACAACAGTGTCCTCTCACACAGTAAGAATGTAAATGGGATATCTGGATTTTGGCTATGTATTAAAGACACTTCCTGTGATCAGAGAATAAGAATATGTCAGGAAATAAGATCCCAGAACATTTAGTATGGTCTACCTCATGTCCCGATAAGGATGCCCAGAAACAGGAACAAGAGCATTTTAGGTACCAGTGAGATATTTCTTTTGTACCAGTCCTGATAGGAAAATATTTTGTGAGGGCACATGGTTTCAAAAACAGAGACTATTAATTTCAAATAAAGGTATTATTTATATAAACACAGTCCTAAGGTCCTCACAGATGTAAAACTCATAGACATTATAATGAAATACTTCAATTCTACTTCAGATAAGATCGTCACTCATTATTTAATTTTGTCTTGCCTAGAATAATACAAGAATTTCTTTCATGTTTTCTACAAATTCCCTTTTTTTTAATGCAGATTCTCGAAAGACACACAGTTCATATTTATCCCCAAGATGATCCTTATTTTTCTTCAATATCTCATTAAAGATATTTTTAGCTCTTGCAGTACTGAAAATAATAGCTTTCTAACTTCTCAAAAAGTATTGGATGTTTTTTCCTATCTTCCTATTTGCCAAACATAATTTTATTCTTAAATATGGTAATCTTGTTACTGGCAATATTTGATATTCCACCCTTTTGAAAGAGCTTTTGCATACTTTTGTACCTCATGGTTTCTTTATTTTATAAAGCCCATGCATAGTCTTTTATCTCCTATTAATAGCTTAGAAGGAAGGAATTTCTAAGTCTAATGAAGAAAAAAATTCAGCTTTCACTTGAAAGATATCAACACTTCATGAAGTGTCAGAGTTCACATGTGTAAGACCACAGATTGAAACAGTTAAAAATCCATTTGCATTATCTTAATCCATTTCATATACATTAGGGCATTAGCCAATGTACACACAGGCTAGTATTAAAGCTAAGCATGCATACAACTGTTTTCGAGGTTAGTTTTATCTTGGAGTTGCAGAAATTAATACACACAAGGAATAACAGTACAAAAATATCTATTTACCATTTCAAATAGGTCTGAATGATGAAAGTCATGAACTATGATTGTGTACTACTGATAATCACAGCTATTTTTTAATATACTTGTTGATTTATTCTATCATGCTGAGTATAAATGTAAACACACAATCTCATTTGTGAGAGTAGTTCTAGGTATTATAATTACATTGCACAGTCTCTAGTATGGCCCTCTGATTACTAGCTGTTACTGGCGATTCAAGTCAGCAGCATCAAAATAACAGAGTAGTCTGGGGGAAATCAAAAGAGAATTCAAGGGCTCTAAGATGATTGGTTGAAGAATCAGGAGCACAGATATCCTTTAACAA
>QUSF01001469.1:0-11591 GCA_003676055.1 Chloebia gouldiae | reverse complement strand
TTGTTAAAGGATATCTGTGCTCCTGATTCTTCAACCAATCATCTTAGAGCCCTTGAATTCTCTTTTGATTTCCCCCAGACTACTCTGTTATTTTGATGCTGCTGACTTGAATCGCCAGTAACAGCTAGTAATCAGAGGGCCATACTAGAGACTGTGCAATGTAATTATAATACCTAGAACTACTCTCACAAATGAGATTGTGTGTTTACATTTATACTCAGCATGATAGAATAAATCAACAAGTATATTAAAAAATAGCTGTGATTATCAGTAGTACACAATCATAGTTCATGACTTTCATCATTCAGACCTATTTGAAATGGTAAATAGATATTTTTGTACTGTTATTCCTTGTGTGTATTAATTTCTGCAACTCCAAGATAAAACTAACCTCGAAAACAGTTGTATGCATGCTTAGCTTTAATACTAGCCTGTGTGTACATTGGCTAATGCCCTAATGTATATGAAATGGATTAAGATAATGCAAATGGATTTTTAACTGTTTCAATCTGTGGTCTTACACATGTGAACTCTGACACTTCATGAAGTGTTGATATCTTTCAAGTGAAAGCTGAATTTTTTTCTTCATTAGACTTAGAAATTCCTTCCTTCTAAGCTATTAATAGGAGATAAAAGACTATGCATGGGCTTTATAAAATAAAGAAACCATGAGGTACAAAAGTATGCAAAAGCTCTTTCAAAAGGGTGGAATATCAAATATTGCCAGTAACAAGATTACCATATTTAAGAATAAAATTATGTTTGGCAAATAGGAAGATAGGAAAAAACATCCAATACTTTTTGAGAAGTTAGAAAGCTATTATTTTCAGTACTGCAAGAGCTAAAAATATCTTTAATGAGATATTGAAGAAAAATAAGGATCATCTTGGGGATAAATATGAACTGTGTGTCTTTCGAGAATCTGCATTAAAAAAAAGGGAATTTGTAGAAAACATGAAAGAAATTCTTGTATTATTCTAGGCAAGACAAAATTAAATAATGAGTGACGATCTTATCTGAAGTAGAATTGAAGTATTTCATTATAATGTCTATGAGTTTTACATCTGTGAGGACCTTAGGACTGTGTTTATATAAATAATACCTTTATTTGAAATTAATAGTCTCTGTTTTTGAAACCATGTGCCCTCACAAAATATTTTCCTATCAGGACTGGTACAAAAGAAATATCTCACTGGTACCTAAAATGCTCTTGTTCCTGTTTCTGGGCATCCTTATCGGGACATGAGGTAGACCATACTAAATGTTCTGGGATCTTATTTCCTGACATATTCTTATTCTCTGATCACAGGAAGTGTCTTTAATACATAGCCAAAATCCAGATATCCCATTTACATTCTTACTGTGTGAGAGGACACTGTTGTGTTGGCTGTGTAACACGGGAAGGCCCATTATTTTATTGCAGACACCTACCTTATGTGTTGCTGTTGACAATCCCAGTACATTTTTTGTTAAACATGTTATATAAATGCTCCTCTTTTCTATTATTAATAATTGAAATGTTATTTATTCAGAAATGGTCTTAGTTGGACATGATATTCTTCTCTTTGGTAATGAACAATTGCATACTCTTTTGCATATTAGCAGATCAGGAAAAGTTTCAGTATGATTGGAATATGCAGTAGATTATACTGATTGTGCTCAGGTAGTGATTTTGTCTGATATTTCAAGGAATCACTGATTATTTATTTACTGGAAAATGTGTTAGAACGTCATCATTCTCACTCATCACCTTCTGTGGGTCTTTTTTGTGTCAAGTACAAAATGGTCTAATTATTTTTGCATTAAAAAGAGTTAACTTATTTCCATTTTCACATGGACAAATAAGATAAAAGCTCACAATACTAATAAAGCCAATAGAGTCATGCTAGTATATCCCAGGCATGATCTGACTACTCTGATTTTACAATATTTGCTCTTAATTATTCATAGTACATATGCTCCAGTAAAACCTCATGACAGCCATCATCTTTAACATTCATATTTTATATTAATAGTAGGTGATTTCATCTGGTGACTCTTGTTAACAAACAGGTGAAAGACTGGTAATTTTAATGAGACCATTGAAAAACAATAATTTACATTTCTTTATCAGGAGCTGTAGTGATAGGACAAGGAGTAATGGGTACAAGTTGAAAGAGGAGAAATTTAGCCTAGATATTAGGAAGGAAATTTGTTACTGTATGGGTGGTGAGGCACTGGAATAGGCTGGCCAGGAAGGTTATGGTTGCCCCTTTCCTGGCAATGTTAAAAGCCAGGTTGGATAAAGCCTTGAGTCTAGTGGGAGCTGTCTCTGCCCAGGCCAGGGGGTTGGGACTGGATTATCATCATAATTTAAGGCCCTTTCCAACACTTTAACATCATATGATTCTATGATTCATGGGATTTTGCAGCTCAATATGAAGATACATACACCTTTAGCTTGCCGCTTTGATGATTCTTATTTCACTGATATAAGCATAATAAATGTAGTTGGTTTTGCACATTTGCCAAATTATCTAATAGAGAACAAATTTGGAATTGATGCCATTAACATAATGAAAATCTTCTGCTCTGCTATGGAGCAGTGGTTTTGGCTGCTATCACTGCATGTTGATGAAGAAATCTCTTTATTTTGGGATGTGCATCCTAGGCAGTAGGAGTGGGATGTCATACTGACAAATTTATAACTTATGTGTTAAATGGTAATTATTACAGCAGTGCAAGCTGGAGCTGAATCATTTTTTCTCAGCTATGAAGTCATGATTTTGTGCTGTGATAGTTGTTGGCTTGACTTCTTAGTCAATAGCAATAATGTATTATTTTTTCTCTCCTTCATTTAGTTACACTTTTGTTTAATTTTGAAATATCTTGTGCAATTACTTCTAAAAGAATGTATTAAAGACTTTTTACACTTGCATATATCATGTGTCTCTGTTTAGCTCCTCCAAATTATATCAGCAGTGAGTGTAGCCACAAATGAAACAGCAGTACATTGCAGTTGAGCCTGAATAAAAGGTTTGGTCCCTCCAATGTTGATAACTTAGCATTAAGGAAGTTATTTGTTTATTTTATTTGGTTGAAGGATTAGTTGGGAAAAGGATGGAAGAAATTAATGTCAAAATTATTTTTTTTTCAACATCATTCTTCAGCGGAAATAAACCGTCAAATATTTTTGTTCAGAACCTGTGACACGAAATACATACAATTAGTTTTGGTGCATTCATTATAAAGTTGAGAAATTGAGGACTGGAATTACAATGCTGCCAATAGAGAGATGATGATTTCATTGTCCATTTTATCTAGTAGGCAATTAGGTAGGAGATGGCATTTCATATTTTCCTTTGCTTAGGGTGTTTGAGCCTACTAAAATGACCAGACTTTTATTGTTTAGCTGCACTTTCAGGTTAAAAAAATGGAAGTGGCAATGATTGGGTTTTTTGCCAGAAATGAAGTAAAATATTACACAGTTCAATATTATTGTTTTGATACCCTTAGCAAGAAAATTTTTAACTCCCTTTTGAAATTGGCTTATCTAAAAGTTTGTTTACTAAAATTTATTTGCTATTTAAACTGATGTACCAGTTTCCCATACAGACTAGAACAGTTTAAACATAAAAAAATGTTCTGTAAAATATACCCACAAGATGGAAGTCCCAACTGAGATTCCTTTTCCACTTTCTATTAATGAAACATTTTATATCAGAGGGTAAAGTGAGGTAGTTTTTTCTCCATTAATAAGCTCTTCTCTGAAAAAGATATTTGTGGCATTTATAAGAAACTGTCCTGATTCTAGAACTTTTTGTTATTATTAGAGTGGGTATGTGCCATATTTTATATCTTCAGAAAGAGTAGCAAAATATCTAATATTAAATAAATTTATAATATTTACATTTAAAATGAATTGGTTAATGAAAGTATTTTAAATTACTGAAACAACAATTAAATGAGTGGTGAGTTGTTAATAATTAATTGGACATGACCATAATCAGACAGCAAAATGGAAAACTTTTTTTTTAAATGCAACTTAAAAAAAAGTATTGTGACAAGGAACTGCAAATTTATTTATAATTTTAAAGCCTTTCGCTCAGGAAAAAGATCTGGTCTTTATTTGGTAACTACATTTTCCTTAATGGAATTGTTTTCCAATAAATAACACCTTTAACATTTCAAAGTACAGTTCCTTGAAAATATATCTCTAAAGAAAACATTTCTTCTGAAAAGTATCACTCCTCAGATATTTGTGGAAGTGTTATCATGAAAGTTACTGAAGGAAAAATAGACTGGGCAGTCAAAGGAAGAAGAGAGGGACACAGACAAGTGTGAGAACACTTGTGACTGTCCATTTGTGGACACTGAAATTGTAAGGGATCAGCTGCATCAAATGAATGTTGACAAATCCATGTGTCCATAGTAAGGCTTTTTGTATTGTCCTTTGCAGCACTCTTCTGGAGAAGTTGCCTGACTGTGGGATGAGCAAGTTTGCAGTGTGTTGAGGGAAGAACCAGCTGAAGGGCCAAAGCTCAATGGGTTGTGGTAAATGGGGTTACATCTGGCTGGTGATTCATTGATGGTCACCAATGATGTTCCTCAGGTGCAATTCTAGGCCCAATCTTATTTGATCTGTTTATCAATGATCTGCAGTGAATGCACCTTTAGCAAGTTTGCTGATGATGCCAAAGTGGGGAGTGCTGTTGAATCTCTTGAGGGACAGGAACTTTTACAGTGTCATCTAGATAGATTGATGCTTTTGGCTGTGGTTAATGGGATGAAGTTTGACAAGTCCAAATATCGGATTCTTCATCTAGGATGGAGTAATGCTGGACACAGGTACGAACTGGGAGAAGATTTTCTGGAGAACAGTCCTATAGAAAGGGATCTGGGGGTCCTGATCATCAGCAGCTCTATATGAGTCAGCAGTGTGTGGCAGTGGACCTGGCTGTCCAGAGGTGACTGGTCCTGCATCCTGTTATGTGTCAGAAAGGCCATCCCCAGATGGTCAAAGCGGTGATTATCTCACTTTATTCAGTGTTGGAGTGACCTCACCTTGAGTACAACGTGAACTTCTGGGCCCCACCACTTAAGAAGGATGTGAAGGTCTTTCAAGGTTCCCAGAGGTAGGAGATAAAGCTGGTGCTAGAGCTGGAAGGGATGTCCTGTCCAGCAGCTGAGGAGTTTGATTCTGTCTAGTTTGCAGAGAAGGAGAGTGAGGAGTGACCCCATAGCTCCTGAGGAGCTGAAAGAGAGAAGTAGGTGCTGAGCTCTTCTCCTTGGTAATCAGTGACAGGATGCATAGGAATGGTTCAAAATGGGCCAAGGAAAGGTTTAGACTGGGAGACATGGTCGATGCCCCAAGCCTCTTAGCATTGAAACACATTTAGATTATGACCTTAATAACATGTTTTAACTTAGTTGACCCTGAGCTGGTTAGGCAGTTAGGCTGGATGATCATTACAAGTCCCTTCCAACTGAAATAGTCTATTCTATTCTCTTGTATTCTGTATTCCTTCTGAATTTGTGAAAATGTTAAACTCCCATGGCTTTGTACATCCTACTGCTACTGGCCTTGCTAAAATATCTGTCCTCACCCTTCTTCTAGGCCTCCTTCAAGAAAGGCCACAGTAAGGCTCCAGGCTGAATAATCTCAACTCTCTAAGCCTGCCATCACAGGAGAGGTGCTTCAACCCTCTTGTAGTTCTTACTGTCTTCTTTTAGACCCACTCCAAAAGTTCCATATCTTCTACTGAGACCTCCACAGCTGGATGCAGTAATCCATAAAAAAGTCATAATCATCATAAATTAGTAATTTACTAGAAAATAATTATAAACTAGTCTTTATTCTTTATAATACAGTCAAAAAGTGATATATATTATATTTTAAATATTTCTTAGCTTTTGTCATTAACTCATCTTCTGAACTGTAGTATGCAAGAAATTCTAAGATTTTGCTTCATGACAGATGTGCTGTTTCAAGTTATGAATTCAGTGGTCCCTAGGGTCAAAACATTTTTAAGAAAACATGGCTTTGAAATTTCAGTTCCAAATAATAGGATTGTACCGCACTAATTCATGTAAAAAGAAAAATGTAGCTAGAAGGAGAGAGTATAGTTTGTTTATATTTTTAATTCAGGATCCTTTCACACTCTGATTTTCACCTCCAGTAAAATTAATTTCTTTCTGATTAAACTGGTACTGTCTTTTGCATTGATTATTGACAGAGTGAAGCCTTAAATACATGTGAACTAAATAAGCAAATCCATTCAACAAAATTAATAACTGTTTGCTGTGTTTAAGTCCTATATAATAACTCTGCCACGTTTATTGTGATTTTGTGCTGCATTTTTATTCTCAACTGCTTCTGTACCAGCTTCTGCTGCTTGTGGAAAACAAAGCTCCTGGGTTATCATTTCACACGTAGTAGCTACCCAAGGGAAAGAGTTAGATCAAATCTTCTTTCAGATTGTTCTCTGTTTCTAGCATTCTAGAGTTCTTTCTTGGACTAGTGGCATTTAAACCTTCAGTTATTGTCTCTTTGTTTGTATGTGTGTATTCCTTCATCTTGTATCTTGTTAGTATTTTTACATTACTATAAAACATCACAGAGTTTTTGATTCCTGAGTGAGCAGAATTGAAGATCTATGTAAGTCTTACCTTTGGCAAAAGTTGCTATATTCTCTTAGAATTGACCTTACCTCTCAGACCTAAGCCTGTACTTTATTAGATATATTTGATTTTATTTTACTTGAACCATGAATGCACGAATAATTCAGTCTTGACTGAGATGTAAAATAGAAAATCTTATTGAACAAAGCCATCTTAAATAATTAAGATATTATAAAAGCCTTTTGGGTTAGTAGTCCATCTAGCACAGTATCCTGCCTCTGACAGTAGGTATGACAGTGTCAGGAGGATTACTTGAGCACCTTTTACTCCTGTAATACTCTTCCAGCATCCACAACTTTTGGATTAGGGTTGTAAGGGTTTGTCACATTGCCTTAGTCTTTACAATATCTTTCTATGAATCTATGGTCTGTAACGTTGCAATTTCTGAACTTGCTACTACTCTTCTGTGATAACAAGTTCCAAAAGTTCACTATCTGCATTCAAAGAAGTAATTTCTACTTCTTTCAAACCAGCCACTCTTAGGAGTTACATTTGTTGTCTTCAACTACAATGTTGTTGAATTTTCTGAACAACAGTTTAGTGTTTATTTTATCTTAAATTTCATCACCCAGTAAAATTTAGTGCTGTCTTCTGACTGAGATTTCACTGAGCACTCCTTTGTCTTTGATAGAAATTCTGAATAATAGTACAATAAAAAAAGCAAACAAAATGCTCTAACAATCCTTGTTTTCTGGAAGGAAAATGCATTCATAAACCTTGAGTGTATCTTCCTGCAGTTGTCCGTCAATAGATTAAAGAATGTTAGCCTCTCTATTTCCTCCTTGTAAAGTACTTACACTGAACAATCAATCTCCTGGTTCATTTCTGTTCCTGACTTCCCTTGGACTGTAAGATGTGTGGTTTTGTACTTGAAGGCCAGTACAGTACTTAAAATATGGACACATTAGGATTTAATGAGTGGCACAATGTCATCGTCTCTTCTATTCATAATACATATCCAAATGTGTTTAAAATTTCATTGTCTTTTTCAACTGCCATTATTCCTGTGATCTAAACCCGCCAACATTAACTAAAACCTTTGCTTTCCTTAGTTTTAACCACAAGTATGTATAGGCACAGTTTAGGACATTTTTCTGTAGTGTATTACTGCACCTTTCTCTACACTAAAGCTGATCTTTCACCTTTCTGCCCAGGTTTTTATAAGTTTTTATAAAACTTGTTGCAGGAAGTGGTGTTCTGTGACCTTTTTACTTCCCAGCACCAGAAGCTTGGCTCTATTACTATTAAAGTATAGACTGATGGTTTTCTTCAGGTTTCTCTTGTCTCAAAAGGTTCCCTAGTTCCAGTTTGCAAAATTCTTCCTCTCTACACTACACTATCATCCACATAGAGAGATCATAAATCCCTACCTGCATTTCAGCTTTTATATATCAACCTGGCAGTTTTCTGAGGAGACCCTGGACTTGAGTTTCCTTGCTGGGAAGCCATGAGCAATCCACCAGAACATCCCTCTTGCATTTTTCTACGTCCCTGATACATCCCCGATAAAACATGAAGTACACTACTGGGTCCTCCCTTTCACCTCCCATTTCTCTTGACATATTAGGAGACCAGTGTAACATTTACACCTAGCAGACAAGTTAACTTGTGACCTCTCAAATGTCACCGAAGTAATTACCTACATTTATAGCAGTTAAATCTTTCCACTGCCAGTATATGCCTGCTTTTATTTCTCTGAAGTGTGTCCCTATGGAAGGAACATCCTGCAAGAAAGAAAAAAAAAATTCAGTGTCAGGGCAGATCTCAAGCACTGGGTTGATCTCTATTTCTCAGCTGGGTACCTTCAGTTGCCGAGACTCCTATACTCGGTGGTAGGAACTTTGGTCCACTGCTGCTGTAGAAGAGAAATTGTTCTCTCAAACTCCTACAAACCTCAGATATTGACCTTTCAGATTTTCTTAGCTGTTTCTGGGAGGTACAATAGCAACAGATGTTGTTGAGTAACCATGGTGCTGGATCTTGTTAGGGTGTTGGAACTTTATATGATCCTTTTGCAGTACATTAGCAAAAACTTATCAGTAGACAGAACAACTTATCAGTAGATTGAATAAATTGTGTAATCACCACTTATTGCTTAATACAGCAGTGCAAGCTGGAGCTGAACAAACAAATAGTGGGAAATGAGAGAGAATGGACCCTAACAGAGTGATCTGGAACACTTGAGAAATTGTCATAGGCTAAAATACCACAGAACGTAAATACTGTTCAAGTCCACCTTTCTTTGTCTGAGCCAGTCAGCCTCAAATTTTTTTATGTTTTGGGAAAATGGGAATTTCTGTGAGTTCTCATTTCAAAAATCTAAAGAATCCTAGAACAATCTAGTTCTCTTAGTTTAATAGAAAATCTAGACAAACAAGGTGAAGCTTAAATATTAAAGGTATTTCAAGTTAAATCAGATGAGTATACAAATGCCCAGTTAACATGGAGAGGAGAATTACAATAGGCTTCAACATGCACTGGTCCAAACCTACTTTGGGTAACAGGTGTATTTTCACTTGAATGACTGAAGTATAATATTTTTCACTTCAAAATTTGCTGAAGAAATTCAAACTCTATTCAAACTCTATCTGTTGGAGATATCAAACAGCCCACAGTCTTTATCCTTTAACAGTCTTTAATGAGTTATTTAAAAATATATATCTATTACTTCTTTATAAATTACATTTTAGTGGAGCTCAAGGCATGAATGAGTAACACTGACCTCCAGCCTACTCTTTTTTTAGCAAATCAAGCTCATAGTTTCTCTTTTTCCATGGCTTTTCTAGAACTTTACAGCTCAGCTTTCTACACTTTAAGAAATTTAATATGACCTAGATGATAGCCAAATTAAATTATTTAATTTAATAATTTAACTAGTAGACTGCTTGCCTCTTCCATATTTACTTGTTGTACTTAGGAGAATGTGCTATTTTGAAAGGTTTAGAAAATTCCCATTAGAGATGCCAAAGGAAAAATTGTTTAAAAGCTTAAAATTTTTCTCTTTCATGCCCAAGTTGATGAAACTGTGGAACATTAAAATCCTCAAAAATATAAATCTTTAAGCATAGCTTATATTTTTTTACTCTAAATCCCTTTTTCCTTCTCTTATAGAAAGTTTCTCTTCTGAAATTATTATTTATATATGTTCATCTAGTTAAATATACCCTTCTGCATCTTTGCTACTTGGTCTTGACTAGCTTTATGGCTCATTGAGGGAAATGGGTACTTCTGTCATGTTTTTGTCCCATTGAAAAGTCTTTGGCATCCCAGAGGCATAGTTTCTCTTCATCAGTTAAAAAGATATTTCGTTCATTAGAAGATATCATGATTGCATATCTGAATGAGAATATAAAAGTTACCTCTCATCGTACCAGTATAAATATCTTCTAAGATGCTATATTTTAGCTGAAATTTCCTATTTGAAAAAAAAAATAAAAAGAGTAATCAGTACTGTGTGTAATACAAAGGTTACAAAATATTAACTTAGTAGAAACTTAGACTATAATGATGACTGAAAGATGTACAGGGCACTGTTGGAAGTGTTACATAGTAACACTCCCCTTACCAAAATCTTTCATTAAATCTTTCTACTTTGTTTGACTTTGGTGTATCCTCAGCTTGAGTCTTGCACCAGGTTCGTGGTACTCAAAAAAATGATGGAGGCTGTAAGAGTCCAGTAAAGCTAACAAGTATGATAAAGATATCAGGGAACATATCTTGAAAAGACATATTGAGAGCCTTGTCCTTGTTTGTGCAGAAGGAAGTGACTGGGAAAATAAATCATAAGAGTCCTCAAATATCCAAAAATGGACTGTAGCAAAATGAAAATTACTTTCCGTGGCTGTTGCGTATGGAAGTGTTAATTAATGTGGATTTCCAGATTCCATAAAGTGTCATCTTTTGTTTAGATTAGCTATAAGAAAGATTTTTGTGGGGTTTTTTTGTTTGTTTTTTTTTTTTGTTGGTTTTTTGTTTGGTTTTTTGTTTGTTTGTTTTGTTTTGTTTTGTTTTCAATGAGGTTGGTAGAACACTAACACAGGTTGCACAGACAGGTGTTAGATGTCCCATTTCTGGAAACATTCAAGGTCAGGTTGGACCGTATCTGGATGAAGATGCCCCTACTCATTGCATAGGGTTTGGTCTAGATAGCCTGTAAAAATTCCTTTTCCAACCCAAGCTGTTCTATGGCTCCGTGAGTTTAAAAGAGACAAAACCCACAAATAAACAAAGAAACAAAAAAAAACCCACACATGCATGAAAAACAAAACAAAAATCAAATAAGCAAAAATCCAAAACCAATTGCTGCAACAACTTCAGTTATAAAGGGAAGAGAAAATCCACTCAGCCAAACAGTATTCAAGTTATCCATGTTATTCAAAATGCTTTGGAACCCAGATAAAGCCAGCACACAAGTTCTAAGTCTTGCTAGTAAGGGAACTAGCTAAGTAGCAGAGCAAGCTACTTAGCTGGAGTTGTTTATCCCGGAGAAAAGGAAGCTGAGGAGAAAAGGGAGACCTTGTCACTCTCTACAACTACCTGCAAGAACGCTGTATAAGGTGTGAGTCAGTATCTTCTTCCAAGTAACAAAAAAATAGAACAAAAGGAAGTGGCCTCAAGTTGCACAAGAGGAGCTTTAGATTGGACATTAAGAAAAATCTCCTCACTGAATAGGACACAAAGCTCCTCGCTGCATAGGACACAAAGCAGTAACACCCCATCTCTGGATGTATTTTAAAAACATGTAGATAGGGTACTTAGGGACATGGTTTAGTGGTGGACTTGGCAGTGCTGGCTTCATGGTTGAACATAATGTTCTTAGAGGTCTCCTCCAACCAAATGATTCTATGATTTTAGTATTTGTAGAATGAAAGAGTAGCTAAGAGGCATTCTGCTACAAATGTTAAAAAACCCCACAGTTGCAATGAGGAAAC
>QUSF01001468.1:0-10898 GCA_003676055.1 Chloebia gouldiae | reverse complement strand
CCCCAGCCCTGGAGCTCCAGAGGAAAACTCCCCCCTTGTGCAGGATCCCTGCTCCAGCAGAAGCACAGCTGGCACTGCAGGAGGGCTGAGCCACCCTGGCATGGGGCTGAGCCACCTCCCTGACCCACAGCCTGCCAGGGCCTGTCTGACTCTGGCACTGCTTTGTTTGTTATATTGGTGAGGATTGATTTGGGTTTGGCAGCTCCTGAAGCCACGAGGTGAAGCTTTGGGAACATCCTAACAGCTGTAGGGATTCAGGGATTATAAGCTTTTGAATCGCTCCCACATTTCTTGCTTTGGGACACATCAACAGCTCTGGATTTAGGGACTCAGTTCTGAATTTTCTGCATTGTTCTCCTGTTTCTTGCCTTGGGAACATTCTAACAGCTGTGGGATTAGGGACTCTGAATTCAGAGTCTTCCCCCCTGTTCTCCCATTTCTCACTTCAGGAACAGCCCAGGTCCTGTGGGATTAGGGACTCTCAAAGTGCTCCCCCAGTTTTCATTTTGGGAAGATCCCCACAGCTGTGGGATGAACTTCTCATCTGAGTTTTCCCCATTGTTGCCCCATTTCTCACTTTGGCAATACATCAGCAACTGTGGGATTAGGGACTCTGAGAAAGTGTTCCCCCATTTCTCATTTGGGGAACACACCAAGAGCTGTGGGATTAGGGACCCAGTTCTGAGTTTTTTCCCATTTTCCCCCCATTTCTCGCTTTGGAGGAAGAGGAAGGCTGGAGATGAATGGGGCCTCCTTCAGCCAGGGAATCTCAGGATCACCAAGGCTGGACAAGACCAAGGCCAGCCATCAACCCAGTGCCACCAAACCGTGTCCCCAAGTGCCAGAGCCACAGGAGGAACTCTGGGGGTGGAAAGGTGAAGCTCAGAGCAGAGACGAAGGCCACAAGAGAAGCTCAGAGCAGAGATCAAGGTCAGAAGTGAAGCACAGAGCTGCCACACCCAGATCCTGGACCACCTCCCTGCTGGAAGAGGTCTCATCCCCACCTATTCATTTTCATGGCTCTCTTATCCAGTGAGAAATCCCAATGGTCCCAAATCCTGATAATCCCAAATCCCAATAATCCCAAATCCCAATAATCCAATAGCTCAATGATCCTAAATCCCAATAATCCCATATCCCAGTGATCCCACATCCCGATAATCCTAAATCCCAATGATCCCACATCACAATCATCCCATATTCCAATAATCCCATATCCCAATGATCCCACATCACAGTGATCCCATATTCCAGTGATCCCAAATCCCAACTCCCCACAGACTCCAAGTGGCAGAAGCCACCAACCTGCTCTAAAAAAATGCATGTTCTGGGCAAAACTCTGCCCAAAACATGCACAGGAGAAACCCCTCAGGGTCAAACCCCCAAAAAACACCCAAAGGCTCCAAAACCCAGAGACAGCCAGGAGGAAATTTTCAGAGCCCTCCCGGGGAGCTCGGGCCAGTCCAGGAAAAACAGGGTAAGGAATCCTGGCAGGTTTTCATGTGCCACCTGCACTCAGTGCACACACCGAGAGGGCCCTAAATATAAACACACAGGAACAGCCCTGGCTTGTTCTCCCAGCGAGCCGAAGCTGCAGCTGCTGGCGGAGCTGACACGTTCAGGGTGGGACCTTGGCTGCCCCTCATCCCCCCCTTGCTTTTTACAGTGTTTGTAGGTTCATGAATAAGGCATTGATGGTGCCCAAACCTCAGCTATCCACCTTGGAGGGAGAGCTAAAATTAGCATGGAGTTCATTCCCCGAGCTGTCAGCAGGGAAGACAGCTCATGTGGGATGCTGGAGATCCAGCAGGCAAAACAGAATTCCCAAAAAAGCCAGGGCTGTGCTGCAGCCCTTGTGAGGGCCGTGGGTTTGCACACACCCCACATCCCCACTTATCCAAAAAACTCGGTTATTCCTGGAAAACCCAGCAGGGCTAAGCTGTGCCAGCACATCCAAGCAGAGAGGAAGAGCTCTGGGAGCAGAGGAAGAACCGAGGTGAGCAATTACTTCAATTTCCATCCCAATGGACCCCAAATCATTTTGAAGGCAGCACATACCGAGTCCCTTACCATGGAGAAATAGGCAGGGGTGAATAGAGGGTGACATTTTGTAAGTAAAATATTGGGGGAAATGGAAAGGAAACTTCATTTTCACTTCAAATGGGATCAGGGAATTCATGGTCTGGCTGGCAGGAGAGAGGGAAGGAAAGCAGAACCTCCCTGGCTGGAGTGAAACCAGGTGTGTGGGGGTGTGTGCAGCTGGAGCAGGGCACACTGAGGCCAGAGCTCAGGGACCTGCAGCTCCTCCCGAGGGGCAGCTCCCATCCCTGCTCTGGGACAGGGACGGCAGCCAGGGAACGGCTGGAGCTGGGCCAGGGCAGGGCAGGCTGGAGCTCAGGGAAAGGTTCTTCCCCCAGAGGTGCTGGCACTGCCCAGGCTGCCCAGGGAATGGGCACAGCCCCGAGGCTGCCAGAGCCCCAGGGATGCCCAGGGTGGGGTTGGTGGGGGGTCTGGGCAGGGACAGGGCAGGGGCTGAGTGATCCCTGTGTGATGGATGAAAAATGCCATGGTGACTCTCACAATTAAAAGGCAAATATCCTGTATATATGCTAAGAGAAGTTTTATAGATTTATAGTTATGTTTTACCCCTATTGAGTTGTTATCAGGGCTGCCCTGGGTTTGGGACATTTGAGAGGGGGGCTCGTTACCATGGCAACAGCTGACCCCCAGTCAGGATGTCAGAAGTGATCCCAGCCCTGGACAGCGCAGGAGGAGTCGATGGACAGAACTTTGGGAGGGGCCGAAGGGTTAAAAGGTGAAACCTCCACTGTGTGGGTGAGCACAGGGTGGGAAACCCTCTGCTCCTGGTGCTGTGATATTTTCTCTATTCAGTCTTCTGTCGTGTTTTTGATAATGTTTCAATAAACCTTTTAAATTCTTGGAAGTGAGGATCATTGCTCACACCGGTGGGTCCCTTCCCACTCTGGATATTCTGTGATCATGTTCTGGGATTCTCTGATCCATCACCTGCAGGTACCTGTGGATAACCCGAGCACCCCTCAGCCCCTGGCACCAGGGCTGGCAGGCACCCCGTGTGGCACAGCCCCTCCTTCCCCTCTGATTACATTTCATCCCCCCTGCTCTGCTCCCAAGGTTTAATAACATTTAATCCCAGCACGTCGAGAGTTCATTAATTAGAAGGCTCGCTGAGCCGCGGTGCCAATTCCTGCGCTGCCGGTGCTGAGGGCCGGGAGCCGCCCCGAGGAGCAGCGCGGAGCCGCGGGTGGATCGGCTCTCACCAAGGGCCTCATTTCAGAGCCCCCTGATCTCCCGTCCCTGATCTCCCCTCCCTGATCTCCCCTCCCTGATCTCCCCTCCCTGATCTCCCCTCCCTGATCTCCCCGCTAGAAGAACTCCTGTGGGTGTGAGCAGTGATCTCCTGGTGCCAGCCCCGCTCCCCTCACAGCTCTCAGCAGCAGAGTGGGAAATCCCTGGAAATTCAGGTTTTTTCACCAAAACTGATGACCTGGGATTATCTTATCCCTGTGCTCCAACTACAGCTTTTTGCTCCCTCCCTGTTCTGTCCTCAAATCCTCCTCAGTAAAGGATTTTTTTTTACATTCCCTGCTGCAAAGAAACCACTAAACTATTTTTGGTTGGTTTTTTTCTTTTCCCCACCAGGAACAAGCTGTGTGAATTCGCTAGAAACGGGGCTATTTTGACAGGCCAGAAGCTTTCATTCCCTTCACTGATCTTCCTTCCCTGCGAGCTGATTTCCAAGGCGAGCTGACACCGAACCGGAGCATCCCCGGAGCATCCCCGGCCTCCCAGCGCCTTCAGCTGTCCCTGCGCATCTCCAGCCGTGCCACCGCTCCGGGAGGAGCCAGCCCAGTGCTCGGCGACATCCCGGAGCTGACGGGGACCAGAGCACGGGGGATGTTTCCCCTTTTCCCTGCCCGCTGCGCAGCATCTCCGCTCGGGAATTAATTCGACTCTCACCGGCTCTGTCTGGGCGTGCCCCGCTCAGTGCAGTTGTTTACAAACACGCTAACCCCCATTTAAACCCCATTTAAACCCCATTTAAACCCCATTGTGTCGCGGTCCAGCTGCTCGAGGAGTTTTTACTCAGCTCCTGGCCCCGCACCAAAATTCGGAATGACAGATTGCCAAAAAGGACGGCGAGGGGGGGTGCGGGGTGGCCAGACGACACAGCAGATGAGTTTATTTGGTTTATTGTCCCGCTGCCGCCGGGAATGGAGGGCAGGAGCCAGGCTCGGCTGAAGGGACACTGCGAGCAACACTGGGGAAGGGAAGGGTCGGGGATAATCAGCTTTACTTATCAGTGGAGGCGGCTCTGAGCTGTCACTGCCGCTCCCGGGGAGCACAACCTGTCCCCTCCAATTAGTGCTCAGCCAGAGGCTGCCCAGGACTGCCCCGACCACCCTGAATCCTGCCCAAAACAGCTCTGCCTTCTGCAGGGGCAGCAGCAGCAGCACCCCCAGGCTGGCCCATCCCCAGAGCTTTCCATCCCGTGCCACCACATTTTACCTGGGAAAACTCCCCACGGCCTGGCTGCAGCCAGGGGCTGGGCATCCCTGTGGGTGAAACAATCCCATTTTCACCTCTAGGCCCGTGCTCACCTGGCTCACATCAGCCAAGTGATTCCCAGGCCTTAAAATCCACCCAATGCCAGCGCCAGACCTGGAATTGAGTCTCTCAAATGTCCTGGGGCAGATCACGTCTCTGCCCAGCAGCACCTGGCTTTCCAAGAGCTCCATGAACAGCACTTTATTCCTACAAATTTCCCCCAAAGCTGGGCAGGTAGCATCCCCTAGGAAGGCAAAACTTCACCAGCAAATGAAGAGATTTTATGAAGATTTTATGAGATTTTTGCCAGGGGAAAAGGCAGAGCTGCAGGGGAGGTGGGATTTGGGAACTGCTGGTCATGTTTGAGGGGAGAGACCCAGCAGCAGCTTCTGTTTCTCAGTATTTGACATTTTCAGCTGCTGGATGAAGAGCCAGGAGGAAAATCACAGCAGCAGGAGCTGCCAGCTCCACCCTCACCCTTCAAACCACAGCTGCTGGGACCAGAAAATCACTGTCAACACCTGGATGGGATCACCTACAAACCAAACCAGAGCCCTCTGTCAGCTGAAACGAGAAAAATCAAATCTGGACCAGTCCCTACCCCCCCAAACATCTTTTAATGCTCAGTCACCAATGCCTGCTCTAGGAGCTGCAACCCCTTGGGGCTGTGTCACCTCTGAGGACACAAAACCTGCAGGAACTCCACAAAAAGCAAAGAACCCATCACAAAACCAGGCCTGGGCTTGACCCCAAAGATCTGAGGGCACTGGGTGTGTGATCCCCACACCCCAAAGATCTGAGGGCACAGGCTCTGTGATCCCCACACCCCCAAAATCCCCGGAGCAGGCCCACGGCTGAGCTCTTACCTGTGGGAAAGCTGCTACAGGTTCATCCTCTGAGAGGTGGAGGAGACTCAGGTGTTCATAGGAAAAGGGTGCCTGGGGTGGGAAAGAAGAGACATTCGTGAGATGAGGCAGCTTGGAATTGTACCACAGAGACACTCACAGCCTCTCCAAAAATCAGGGAGTTTGTTCCTTGCTCCCAAATCAGGGAGTTTATTCCTTGCTCCCAAATCAGGGATTTTATTCCTTGCTCCCATCCACACTTCAGGGATTTTCCCTCCTCGCCCTTTCCCTCCTTATCTCAACTCTTCTGTCACCATTTTGGCTTTATATTTTTAGCCATTTTCCCCTGTGCTCTCCTCTTTTCTTTAGCAAGCAAATAATTTTAGAGGAGCAGAACTGCAGAGTTTTCTTTGCACGTGGAATGATCCATTTCCAGAGACACAAAGACCAGGCATGGGAGCCTGGCTGCTTCTCCTAAAATCAGACCCTGAGTGCAAATTGAGCCCCATCCTGAATAATTCAGGGCTGGGAGTGCAAATTCAGCCTCAGTTTGAGTAATTCAGGGCTGGGAGTGCAAATTCAGCCCCAGCCTGAGTAATTCAGGGCTGGGAGTGCAAATTCAGCCCCAGTTTGAGTAATTCAGGGCTGGGAGTGCAAATTCAGCCCCAGTTTGAGTAATTCAGGGCTGGGAGTGCAAATTCAGCCCCAGCCTGAGTAATTCAGGGCCGGGAGACCAAATTCAGCCCCATTCTGAGTAATTCTGAGCATGGAAATAAAGCTGAGCTCTGCTCTGGGCTCTGGCACTGTCAAGGATGGTTCATCCACTCCCAACCCCAGTGGGGCTAATCTTTACTAGAAATTAAATGGGAAGTAAATGGGAAAGGTTATGGGAAGGTACTCAGGAAAAATAACGTTCAAAAGGCTGGTGCTGGCTTAACAAAGTTCCCAGAATCCCAGAAACTGGAATCCCAGAATGGTTTGGGTTGGAAGGGACCTAAAAGCCACCCCTGCCATGGCAGGGACACCTCCCGCTGTTCCGGGGCTCCGAGCCCTGCCCAGGCTGGGTTTGAACAGTGGCAGGAGGAGCCAGAACAGTCCTGGATGCAGGGACAAAGGGCAGGATGAGGAGGCTGCCACAGGGCACCTCCAGCCCCAGGGACAGTGGCCCCAGCTGTGGGGACACTGCAGGGGTGGCAGAGATGCAGCTGCATCCCTGTGGTGGCCTGGAGCATCCTCAGTGGCCAGCTGGGACTGGGAATGCAGGAGGAGCAGGAGGAGGCACTGCAGAACTTCATCCACACCCACACCCATCCAGGGTTACTCCTGTTGCCTCTTTCAATTAATATTTCTCATTACACAGCAGGAAACAACTGCAGGCAGGTCAGACTGTGAGGATTTAATGGAACCAACACTTTTAGGCAGGAATTCTTCCCAACATCTCCCCCACCATCCCTTCTGCTGCCAGCGATTAGATAATTTCAAAGCTGTAGCTTTATCTGTGGCTTCTCCTGAAAGCATTTGGGCACTCACAGAGCTCCTAGGAAATACAGAAAACTCCACACAATGTCATTGCAAAAGCTCCTCTGCTCAAACAAATGCTGAATTTGAGCACTGAGAACGCCTGAAATCACTGGGATATAAACTGGAGGCACGGGTGAATTTAAACCACCCCACCAGCAGTGCTGCACTAAGGGAAAAACCATTCCAGTGTTAAATTTGGAGCTGCATTCAAACAAAATGCAGCTTTCGTTTAACAAGGGAGAAAGCCCAAGGAAATGCTACAAAAGCATTTTCCCAGCCCATGGGGCCACTTTCACTCCTAAAAGCTCCAAATTCACAATTTCATTTCCCCTGGCTGAGACTCTTTGGGTGGGGTCACCCGGTGTCCCCTTGCTGCCACTCGGAGGGAAGGAAAGGCCGGAAGGAAGGGAAGCAGCAGAAACACGGGCTGGGATTGTGCAGGAGTAACTGGAGTGGGAATTCCCTGGATCAGCCAGAGCTGGCAGATGTTTGCACACCCCTGTGGCAGCAGGGCCCGGCCGTGGCCGTGTGTGAGGAACGCTACCCACTTCCAAAAACTGAAAATGTTTATTAAACCTTATCAAAAACACAACAGAAGACCGATTACAGAAAATATCACATTGCCAGGAGCAGAGGGTTTCCCACCATGTGCTCACCCACACAGTGGAGGTTTCACCTTTTAACCCTTCGGCCCCTCCCAAAGTTCTGTCCATCGACTCCTCCTGTGCTGTCCAGGGCTGGGATCACTTCTGACATCCTGACTGGGGGTCAGCTGTTGCCATGGTAACGAGCCCCCCTCCCAAATGTCCCAAACCCAGGGCAGCCCTGATAACAACGCAATGGGGGTAAAACATAATTATAAATCTATAAAACTTAGCATATATACAGGATATTTGCCTTTTAATTGTGAGAGTCATCATGGCATCACTCATCTGTCACACCTGGGGGGTGACAGGCATGGGGGGCTCTGGACCGGTGTCCCCAGAGCTCCAAGCTCCATCCAAATTGGTCTTCCTGCCCCTCCTCCCGCAGGGGAGCTGGAAGCAGGGCTGCAGCAGCTGCGGTGATGCCTCGCTCTGCTCCTTCCCTCTTCCCAATCCTTCCTTCTCCCGGCCCCTCCTTTCCCCCAGAGGGACTGCCCTGCTCCTCAGGGCTGCCAGCCTGGTCCGAATCCGAGCTTTTCTGCCCCAAATCCGAGCTTTTCTGCCCGAATCCGAGCTTTTCTGCCCCCAGTCCGGGTTTTTCTGCCCCGAATCCGAGTTTTTCTGCCCCCAATCCGAATTTTTCTGCCCCGAATCTGAGTTTTTCTGCCCCAAATCCCTGCAGGTGCTGCCTGCACACAGCCGCTGTGCCCTGCCCATCCCTGCTGTGGCCAGCACATCCCTCTGCGTGCCCGGGGCCGCAGGAAAAGCCATGGAAAAGCTGGCTCGGGCACAGCGCTGCTCTATTTTACCTCCTGCACGCCTTGGAAAACATTTGGAGGGAGCCAGGCGGGACGCGCACACATTCCAGCTCCAGAAATAGCTCGGATCTGCAGAGCTCCAGAGCTCCCGTGAGCTCCGCAGCTTCTCCCTGTCCGGGGAGGGAGAGCAGAGCTCCCGGAGCGGGGATGGATCCCCGCGGGAAGGGCTCCTGGATCCCGGGATGGATCCCTGCGGGAAGGGCTCCAGGATCCCGGGATGGATCCCTGCGGGAAGGGCTCCTGGAGATGGGATGGATCCCTGCGGGAAGGGCTCCTGGATCCCGGGATAGATCCCTGCGGGAAGGGCTCCAGGATCCCGGGATGGATCCCTGCCCTGGATCCCGGGATGGATCCCTGCGGGAAGGGCTCAGGGATCCCGGGATGGATCCCTGCGGGAAGGGCTCCTGGATCCCGGGATGGATCCCCGCGGGAAGGGCTCCTGGAGATGGGATGGGTCCCTGCGGGAAGGGCTTCTCCAGCCCGGGAGGAGCAAGGGTTTGCCCTGGATGTTTCTGGTGCTACAGACAATCCCTACTGCACAGAGTAAATGTCATTTATGGTGGGAGTGGGATTCAGGCTGGTGATCATGGAATTTTGGTACAGCTGAACCACAGATGGGTTGGGTGGGAAGGACCTTAAATCCCATCCAGAGCCACCCTGCCATGGCAGGGACCCCTCCCACTGTCCCAGGAGCTCCCAGCCCCAGTGTCCAGCCTGGCCTTGGGCACTGCCAGGGATCCAGGGGCAGCCACAGCTGCTCTGGGAATTCCAGCCCAGCCCCTCCCCACCCTGCCAGGGAACAATTCCCAATTCCCAATCTCCCATCCAGCCCTGCCCTCTGGCAGTGGGAGCC
Source organism: Chloebia gouldiae (assembly GCA_003676055.1). Classification (NCBI taxonomy): domain Eukaryota; kingdom Metazoa; phylum Chordata; class Aves; order Passeriformes; family Passeridae; genus Chloebia; species Chloebia gouldiae. Next base: position 1,630 of record QUSF01001468.1, on the reverse strand, counting down.
ATTCCCTGGCTCCTGTCCCTCCAGGCCTTGTCCCCAGTCCCTCTGCAGCTCTCCTGGAGCCCCTTCAGGCCCTGCAGGGGCTCTGAGCTCTGCCTGGAGCTTCTCCTCTCCAGGGGAGCACCCCCAGCTCTCCCAGCCTGGCTCCACAGGGGCTCCAGCCCTGCAGCAGCTCCGTGGATCCCTCTGGGCTCTCTCCAGGCGCTGCTGCTGTTGGAATTCCCGGGGCTGGAGCAGCTCTGCAGGTGAGGAATCACCTGAGCAGGGCAGAGGGGCAGCGTCCCCCTTTTCCTGCTGCCCACGATGGGGGCTCAGGCCAGGCTGGGGGTGGCATGTGCTGTCCCAGCCCTGTCCCAGCCCCGTCCCCTTCCTGCCTGGCAGCTCCAGCTGTAGCCGTGGTAGGATCTGGCTCAGAGGCAGAATCTCCACCCCTGGTTTGTCACCTGCAGCTGCTGCTGGCACCGGTGGCTCTGCTGGCAGCGGGGCTGGGCTGGGCTGGGGACACCAAACCCAGCACTTCCAGCCCAGCCTTTCCCTGTGCTTCCAGCACAGCACTGAGCCTATGGGACTCCCTTTTCCCATCTCTTTTCCCATCATTAATCCACACTTTTTGCCCATCATTCCTGATTTAAGGCTCTGTTTTGTTTTTTTGGGGGGAGGTGGGATTATGACAAACAGAGCCCAGGATCCTTTAAAACACCAGCACAGCACCAAACTCTTTCTTACTCTCTTTTCCCACTTTTTCCATCATTAATGTGTATTTTTTTGCCCATCATTCTTGATTTTAGGCTCTTTTTTTAAAACACCACCACAGCACTGAACCCTTTTTGATTCTCTTTTCCCAATTTTCCCATCATTAATCCACACTTTTTGCCCATCATTCCTGATTTAAGCCTCTTTTTTTTTGGAGGTGGGGAGAGCGCCGCGGCAGCCCCTTTCCCTCCTGGATTGCAGCCCCACGGAGGTGCTTTGGATGCTGGCAAACAGAGCCCAGGATCCATAAAAACTCCAGGCTGGTTGTTATGGCAACCCGTGCACGTGTGTCTGTGTGTGCCTGGCAAGCAGCCTCCATCCCGGGTTGTCACGGGCAACACGAGCCCGCTCCCAGCCCCGGCACATCCCCGGCCCGCCTGGTGGCACCTGGAGGCAGCAGAGGTGTCCTGAGATGTCCCTGAGCTCGGCTCAGGGGGATTTTCTCTCTCCTGGGAGCTCCTTTCAGGCTGGCCCAGCCCCTGGACCCAGCTCGCGGCTCCATCCCAAACAGATGGTGGCAAAGGAAGGGCCAAAAATCATCTGAACCCCTCTGTGCCAGGGCTGAGCCCGCTCTGCTGCTTGGCAGGGTGGCTCAGGTTAAGCTGGGCTGTGTGCTCTGTCCCATCTGTCAGAGCTGGGGCAGGTCTCTGCTGCTCTTTGGGCACTTTTCTTTATCTCTCCCACAGCCAATCCTCCCTCCAGGAGATCTCTGCTCTTCATGGCCACTGAGTGTCCCTGCATGGCTGAGAAAATTCCATCATCCATGGGGAGATGCTGCACCCAGGGGAGGAGCCGAGCATTCCTACCTGGATCCAATCTGACCTGGGAACAGCACAGCAGCCTTTGCCCCCTGCATTCCCAGAGGAGCAGCTTTCTTCCC
>QUSF01001467.1:0-11599 GCA_003676055.1 Chloebia gouldiae | reverse complement strand
ACCCTATAATGTCACAGCATACTCTCTGACATCACAGCTTGCCCTGTAATGTCATACAGGCATCCGGTGATGTCACAGCCTGCTCTGTGATGTCTCATAATAAACCAGTGATGTCACAACTGACAATATGATGTCACAACCGACTGTATGATGTCACAACCTGGTCTGTGATGTCACATAATCACAGAATTACTGGGTTGGAAGAGACCTTTAAGGTCACCAAGTCCAACCCATGCCCTAACACCAACTCAGCTAAACCATGGCACTGAGTGCCACATCCATGCTTTTTTTACACATCTCATGATGGTGACTCCACCACCTCCCAGGACAGACAATTCCAGTACTTTATCACCCTTTCCATAAAAAACTCTTTTCCTAATATCCAACCGAAATTTCCTTTGGTTCAGCTTAACACTGTGTCCTCTGGTCCTGTCAGTTTTTGTGAGGAGAAAGAGACCGACCCCCACCTGCATACAACCACCTTTCAGGGAGTGTAGAGAGTGATAAGGTCACCTTTGAGTCTTCTCTTCTCCAGCCTAAATAACCCCAGCTCCCTCAGTCGTTCCTTACAGGACTTGTGTTCCAAGCCCCTCCCCAGCCTTGTTGCCCTTCTCTGGACACGCTCCAGGTCCTCCATGTCCTTCTTAAACTGGGGGGCCCAGAACTGGACACAGCACTCGAGGAACGGTGCCAGTACAGGGGAGGAATGCCAAGTAGCCAGTGCCCAGCAGAGGGCAAGAATGACCTCCCTGCTCCTGCTGGCCACAACATTCCTGATCCAGGCCAGGAGCCATTGGCCTTCTTGGCCACCAGGGCACACGGCTGGCTCATGCTCAGCCTGCTGTCAACCAGTGCCCCCAGGTCCCTTTCTGCCTGGGCACTGTCCAGCCACACCATCCCCAGCCTACAGCAGTGCAGGCGTTAGTGTGGCCAAAGTGCAGGACTGGGCACTTGGACTTATTAAACTTCATCTTACTGGAAACTATTCCAGGAGTCTCCCGTCAGAGCCCTCCTACCCTCCAACAGATGGACACAACCTCCCAGTTTAGTGTCATCTGCAGGTTTACTAACGAAAGGCTCAATCCCCTCATGCATGTGGCCAATATAAATATTGAAAAGAGCTGGCCCAGCACAGAGCCCTGAGAGACACCACTGGTGCCTGTCCCCAGCTGGATGCAGCACCGCTCACCACCACTCTCTGGGCCGGCCATGCAGCCAGTTCTGAGCCCAGCACAGAGTGCTCCTGTCCCAGCCGTGGTCTGCAGCTTTTCCAGGAGTGTGCTGTGGGAGACAGTGCCAAACTCCTGGTCTTGGCTGCAGGAGATGTCCAGCACAGGCTGCCTCTGCCCAGTCAATGCCAGCCTGTCTGCCCAGGCCAGCACAGCAGCCCTGGCCAGGGGACAGAGGGGCCTGGCCAGAGCTGGTGCCTGCAGCAGCAGCTCCCTCTGGATTCCACCCTTCAGGCACAAAAACACTCCCTTGCTCTTCTCCCTGGACATCCCTTTCCCCAGCTGAGCATGTCCTGGCCACCTGGGCTGGCTTGTCCTGCTGCCCCAGCCCCTGCTCCCCACAGGGCCCTGAGCTGGCTCTGCTGCTCAGGACACTCCAAGCTCTGCTGCTGGCCATGGCCGGGGCTGCAGAGAAGCAGCAGCTCCCGGGGGAAGGTTGCAGAAAGGCTCTGGGCACTGAGGCTGAAAGGGCACCCCAGGGTCTGCAAGCTGTCTGTGTGAGAGCTGAGCTGGTGACCCACTGAGGCCTCCCAAGTGCTGGGGCTTCACCTCCAGCTCTGGAGCAGATGTGACAGATGGAAGCAGAGACAAATCATTTATGCTGGATTCTTTACTGTGTTTGCTGATACAGGTGACCTGGATCCATATGCAGATAAGGTGTTTTGTGTCAGATAACACTGGTAGAGTGATAAGTATAATATTTTTTAAGTGAAAATAATATTTAATGCATAGTACCCAATGAGGAATAAAAGACACATGTGACCAGAAGAGCATCTGAGTTTTTCAGAGGACAAGAGACTCATTGATGTTCCAGCAGTCAAACCTGTTCAAATTCTTCCTTCAGGGCTTCCTTGAGATGAGAGGTGACCACCAGAGGCCAAGGCCAGCCAGAGCTGTCTGTCCTGGCAGATTTTGGGTGGGATTACCCTTGCATATAGGGAATGTTCCAGGAGGAGTATCCATTTTGGCTGTGAGCACCTGGAAAGATGGATGTTTTTTTCCATAGGAAGGAAAGCACAGAGCACCAGTTCTCCAGGGGCTGATGAGAGGCAGCCCTCGACATTCCAAGATCAGCTGGACCTGTCAGGTAGCCCCTGGGAGGCCAAGCCAGCCAGACCTGATCCATGTTCCTTTGGTTTCATGGGGCTCTGCAGTGTCCCAGTGTTCTGCTTGCTTCTGAAGTGTGGCCCCTTCCTTCCATGAGGCCCCTCAAGGTGACAATGGCCCTTTGGTTCCACAAGGCCCCACAGTGTCACAAGGGTCTCCACAGAAGGGAAATCACAGAGCCCCCATGTTTCAGGATCTGATGAACTCTGCAGTCACTGGAGGCCAAGGCCAGACAGAGCTGTCTGTCCTGGCAGGTTTGTCTGTGACCAACCCCTGGATATTTGGAATTGTGAATGTTGAATCCCAATTTCAGCCATTTGTGCCTGGAGGAGAAGGCCAGTTCTTTTCCATAGGAAGGGACCCATGGATCCCCTATGTTTGGAAGGCAGGTGAGAGACCCCCCTAAGGAGGCCAAGGCCAGCCAGACCTGTCTGTAATGGCAGCTTTTGTGTACAAGCAATCTTTGACTATAGGACTTCTGAAGGTCGAATCCCAAATTCGGCCATGGACATCTGGACGAAAGAAGGAGATGGATGAAGGATGAAGAAGGATGGTTGTTTTCATAGGAAGGAAAGGGCAGAGCTCCAGTGTTGCAGGGCAGAACAGGGAGACCACCAGAGGCCAAGGCAAGCCAGAGCTGTCTGTCCTGGCAGCTTTTGTCTGGGAGAAACCCTTGCATATAGGGAACTTTGGAGGAAAAGTATCAATTTTGGCCATGGGTGCCTGTGCAGGAGGGACGGTTCTTTTCCACAGGAAGAAAAGCACAAAGCCTCAGTGTTTGAAGGCAGGTGAGAGCCACCTCGCAGAAGACAAGGTCAAACAGACTTGTTGGTAATGGCAGCTTTTGTTTGGGAACAATCCCTGGCTATTGGGAATTTTGAGGGGGGAATCCCATTTTGGCCATGGCTGCTTGAATGAGAAGGGTAGTTCTTTTTCACTGGAAGGAAAGCTCAGAGCCCCAGAGCTCTGTTTCAGGGGTACATGAGAAGAAACCCTCGACATGCCAAGGGCAGTTGGACCAGTCAAGCCAAGCCATCCAGACCTGTTACCTGTTCCCTTGGATCCATGGGGCTCTGCAGTGTCACACTGGTGGTGTCATATTGGATCCTTGGTTCCACGAGGCCCAGATGTGCCACACAGGCTTCTTGTTTCCATGGGGCTCCATAGTGTCACAATGGTCCCTTGCTTCCATGAGGCCTTGCAGGGTCACAGGGGTCTCCTTGGTGCCACAGGGTCACAATGGACCCTTGGTTCCATAGGGACTCACAGTGTCAGAAGGGTCTCCTTCGTTCCATGGGGCCCTGCAGAGCACCTTGATTCAATGAGGCCTCAAAGTGTCAGAATGGCCTCCAGGATTCCAATAGGCCCCACAATGCCACAATGGACCTTTGATTCCGTGGGGTCCCTCATTGTTCCTTGAATCCTTAGTTCCATGGGGCCCTGTAGCTCCTTGGTTCCATGGTGCCACACAGTGTGACAACTGTCCCTTGGCCTGCCAATGCTCCATAGCGTCACAATGGCCCCTTGGTTCAACGAGGCCTTGTAGTGTCACAATGGCTCAGTGAGGCACAAGAGCGTCCATGAATCCATAAGTGTTGGAACCTTGGATGCTGAGAATTTTAAACTTGCTGTGCTGAAAGGCACAGACTTGCAAGAGAACACTGCATTTGACCTGAGGCTGTGGAGAAGCTTCCAAAACTGATTAACAGCACTTGCATTAGGGGTGTGTAGTGGATTAGAGGTGTATACTAGTACAGGGTGGAAAACTTAGAGTTTGGGGTTTTAGAGTATAGTAATAAATATGAAGCAATATGGAGGTTTTAGGGTGGAGACAGGTTCTTCTTATTTACTTTCTTCTTCCCTTCTTCTTCATGGGTTTGGGTGATATTTTGTGATTGGACAGGAAAGTCCGCATTGCGGGCCTCAAGGGATCAGTTATTGGGTTAAAAGGGAAAATAATTTAGGTGTCATTTATTGGTTGGATAATTTTAAAAGACCTTGTAACAGGAGATATTTGGCCATTTTGTGACTTGCTAATGAAAGACTGCAGAACTCACAGTTGTGAGGCTGCAACACTGATAGGAGACGATAAGCACCTGAGTCTGAACAAGAACTAGCATCTCAAGTACCTTCAATCCTGACCACAACACAGGTAGAAAAAACAAGCAGAGAACCCAGACATAAGGCCTGGCAGTGTGACAACAGACCATTGGTTTCACTGAGCCCCACAGTGTCACGATGCTCCCCTTGGCCCCACAAGACTCTGAAGTGCCAGAGAGGCCCTTTGGTTTCACAAGGCCTCAAAGTGTAGAAATGGTCTCCATGGTTTCATGAGGCCCTGCTGTGTGACAAGGGACCTTTGGTTCCATGATGCCCCAGAGTGACACAATGGTGACACAATGGTTCCATTGGACCCTTCATCCCATGGAGACCCACAGTGTTCACTGTAGTCCCCTTGATTCCATGAGGCCCTGCCATGCTCTAATGGCCCCTGTGGTCCAGCCTGCCCTGGTTTGGGTGACACGTAACCATGGCTGTATTTCTCCCATTTGCAGGCCCCTATCTAAACATGGCTCTTACAGCCAAGGCTGCTGTGGCTGTTCTCCGGTTGTTTTATGGGTGAATAAGGGGAAGAATTCATGGATTTTTAACTTCCTCTGGGAAGCAGGCACATGGATTCACAGCTATCACACACTAAATGTATGGCTGTTACAGAGACCCAAAAGGACTCAGGTGGGCTTTTGGCATAGGTGCTGTAGAGGCAGAGGACATAAGCAATTAAACAACTTGCCTGGACTATCAGAGTACGCATCTGCAGTAGGACTCCTGAGGGTGGAAGTGCAGCGAGTGCCAATTGCCACCTCGACAGTGCACGGCCGGCAGTATTGAACAAATTGGGATACCGTGATCCCCATCCACAGAATGATCCGTGAGCTGGAGAGCCAAGGGGTGGTCAGTAAGGCCCACTCACCCTTCCACAGCCCCACTTGGCATGTTCACATGCCTGACAGAGAATGGAGACTGACTGTGGACTATCGTGGCTTGAATGAAGTGACTCCATCGCTGAGCGCTGCTGTGCCGGACATGCTGGAACTCCAATACGAGCTGGAGTCCAAGGCAGCAAACTGGTACGCCACTGCTGACATTGCTAACGCGTTTTTCTCCATTCCTCTGGCAGCAGAATGCAGGCCTCAGTTTGCTTTCACCTGGAGGGGCGTGCAGTACACCTGGAACTGACTGCCCCAAGGGAGAAAGCACAGCCCCACCATCTGCCATGGACTGATCCAGACTGCACTAGAAAAGGGTGAAGCTCCAGATCACCTGCAGTACATGGATGATATCATTGTGTGGGGGAACATGGCAATGGAAGTGTTTGAGAAAGGAGAGAGGATCATCCAGATTCTGCTGGAAGCTGGCTTTGCCATCAAGAGCAGCAAAGTCAAGGGACCTGCCCGAGATCCAGTTCCTGGGGTAAAGTGGTAAGACGGATGGCGTCAGGTTCCAACTGAGGTCATCAACAAGATCACAGCTATGTCCCCACCAGCCAGCAAAAAGGAAACACAAGCTTTCCTAGGTGCCATAGGTTTCTGGAGAATGCACATTCCCGAGTACAGTCAGATTGTGAGCCCTCTTTACCTGGTTACCCAAAAGAAGACCAATTTCCACTGAGGCCATGAGCAGCAACAAGCCTTTGCCCACATCAAGCAGGAGATCGCTCATGCAGTAGCCCCTGGCCCAGTCAGGACGGGACCAGAGGTGAGGAATGTGCTCTGCTCTGCAGCCAGGAACAATGGCTTGTCCTGGAGCCTTTGGCAGAAGGTGCCTGGGGACACTCGAGGTCGACCTCTGGGATTCTGGATCCAAAGCTACAGAGGGTCTGAAGCCAACTACACTCCCACAGAGAAGGGAATATTGGCTGCCTATGAAGAAGTTCAAGCTGCCTCAGAGGTGATTGGCATGGAAGCACAGCTCCTCCTGGCACCCCGACTACCGGTGCTGGGGTGGATATTCAAAGGAAAGGTTCCTACTACCCACCATGCCACTGACGCTACATGGAGCAAATGGATTGCCCTCATCACCCACCGCGCCTGTATTGGAAACCTGAATCGCCCTGGGATTTTGGAGATAATTACGAACTGGCCAGAAGGTGAAAACTTTGGTCTCACTGACAATGAGGAGCAGCTACAAGCGACAAGGGCTGAAGAAGTTCCATCATATAACCAACTACCAGCAGAGGAAACACACTACGCTCCTTTCACTGACGGTTCCTGTCGCATCGTAGGGATGAACCAGAAGTGGAAAGTAGCTGTATGGAGCCCCACACGACAAGTTGCACAAGTTACCGAAGGAGAAGGTGGACCGAGCCAACTCGCTGAACTCAAGGCCATTCAGCTGGCCCTGGACATTGCTGAAAGGGAGAAGTGGCCAAAGCTCTACCTTTACACCGATTCGTGGATGGTAGCCAATGCTCTGTGGGGATGGCTGGGAAGGTGGAGAAAAGCTAGCTGGCAACATAGAGGGAAACCAATCTGGGCTGCTGATATAAGGAAAGACATTGCCTGTCCGGTGGAGAAACAAACAGTGAAAGTCCGTCATGTAGATGCCCATGTCCCCAAAAGTTGGGCTAATAAGGAGCACCGAAACAATGACAACGTAGATCAGGCAGCAAGAATAGACGTGTCAAAGATAGACTTAGATTGGCACCATAAGGTGGAGTTGTTCCTGGCTCGATGGGCTCATGATGCCTCAGGTCATCAGGGCAGAGATGCCACCTACAAGTGGGCATGAGACCGAGGGGTGGATCTAACCATGGACAGTATTTCTCAGGTTGTCCATGACTCTGAGACATGGGCTGCCATCAAACAGGCCAAGCATGTGAAGCCCCTGTGGTATGGTGGGCAGTGGTCCCAGTACAAGTATGGGGAGGCCTGGCAGATTGACTACATCACACTGCCCCAGACACGCCAAGGCAAGTGCTACGTGCTCACCATGATGGAAGCCACCACTGGATGGCTGGAGACCTACCCTATGCCTCATGCCACTGCCTGGAACACCATCTTAGGCCTGGAAAAGCAAGTCTTGTGGAGACATGGCACACCTGAGAGAACTGAGTCTGACAATGGCACCCATTTCAAGAACGGCCTTATCAACACCTGGGCCAGAGAACATCGTTTCAAATGGATATATCATATACCAAATCATGCTCCAGCTGCTGGCAAAGTTGAACAGTGCAACAGACTCCTTAAGACTACCCTGAAGGCACTTGGTGGGGAAACATTTAGAAACTGGGAAATGAACCTGGCAAAAGCAGCCTGGATGGTCAACACCCGAGGGTCCATCAATCGAGCTGGTCCTGCCCAGTCAAAACCCTTGCACACAGTAGATGGAGATAAAGTCCCTGTGGTACATATGAAAGGTATTTTAGGAAAAACTGTTTGGATTAATCCCACCTCAGGCAAAGACAAACCCATCCGTGTAATTGTTTTTGCTCAAGGACCTGGTTACACTTGGTGGGTAATGCAGAAAGATGGGAAAACCCGTTGTGTCCCACAGGGAAACCTGGTCTTAAGTGAGAACTGGGTGTAAGATTTCACTGTGATGCAGATGGAAATAGAATAAGGGGTGGAAAATGTCCTGGCTTGTAAGATAAGCATGTATTCCATTTGCCATCTATTGGAGGTTGAGCAGTTTTCTTATCTCTTCCAAGAACAATGTCTCCCTTGGGGAGGTATCTTCTGTTAATGGACCATTGAATGACTCACTGCATAACTGGTAAATTTACATAATCCATTGTGAGATGCTCCACCCAGAGGGAGAAGCCAAGCATCCCTACCTGCATAAAATCAGCATTTTTTTGAGACATCAGAGCAGCCCCTTTGCTGGATTCTCAGTGGAGCAGCTTCTCTGCTGGATTCCCAGTGGAGCAGCTTCTTCCCTGCTGGATCCCCTAAGGAAGACCAGGCCCATCTACTCCATCATCAGACCTTCAGAGAAAACTACACCCTTCTACAGGATCACCGCTTCAGCAGCATTTCATCTCCCACTCCAGGAGGAGCAGCCACCATTCAACTGGACTATTACCAACATCCTGACTCCTCAGGGTGTTGGTAAAACTCTCTCAGTAATTTTGTTTGTACTAATTATGTTGGTTTTTTTTATAATTTAGTTTTTTTCCTAGTAAAGAAGTGTTATTCCCATTCCTATATCTTTGCCTGAGAGCCTTTTAATTTTGAAATTGTGGGAATTCAGAGGAAGGGGGTTTACTTTTTCCATTTCATGGGAGGCTCCTGCCTTCCTTCACAGACTCCTGTCTTTTCAAACCAAGACAGGTCTCTGGCTAGGAACAGCCTGGTTTTGGTGCTGTGAGCGCAGGCAGGAGCTGAGGCAGGTAAAAAGCCAGTGAGCAGCTTGTGCTTGTAGAGGGCCTGGGGCTACACCTCTGAACCTCTACCTTGAAATGCACTTGGGGGAATATGAGGTACAGCTGGAGAGCCGGTCCTGAAAGGACGTGAAGGCCTTCAGCCTGCCAGCATTTCTTAAGGGTATGTTGGTGTTGAGCAGAAAAGCTGCACATTTGGGGAAAGGCCTTTGGAGGAAAGGGGCTTGCTTCTCAAGGAAAGTGCTTCCCAGGGAGCTCCCAGTGAGGCAGGTGCAAGTGTCCCCCTTTGGCTCTCTATGCTCCTTTCAGTCCTTGAGGCCTGCTGGACTTGGCAGAGGGGCAAGGCAAGGGAGAAGCCTGTGAAGAGCAGGTTTGGCATCCACCTGGACCTGCAGAGACCAAGCCGAGCACCTGCAGCAGCGTGTGTTAGCCCACCTTTGGACAGAGGGGTGAGCAGAACCATCTCTGTCCATCTGTGAGCCCCAAAGCTCTCTGTGGGAGCTGTGAATTAAAAGGCCTTTACACACGCACTTTTCACATCTTCCCTGTCTGCTGTGTTTCAACTCTTGGCACTGTGCATTTACCTCCTGCTTGCGGGGAGCTGCTGTGGCCCAGGGCCAGCACAGAGCTGAGCTGGGCTGGGTGGGCCAGGCAGTGTGGTGGAGAGTCTTGGCTGATCTTGGTGTGTGCCTGGCCTCAGAAAAGGCTTGGAAGCTTTGCCTCCCAAGGTGTCCTGCTCCTTGGCTCTCCCCGTGCATCTTGGAGAGCACAAGGTAGGCATTTCTGGCAGCTGGGCATCAGCAGGCCTTCAAATAGGATCATGTGGAGCGAGCCCATCTGAGATACCCTGAGAGGAGCCCAGCGCTCCTTGCTCCTCTCTGCTGGCCCGTGAGCGTCTGTCTGCTTTTGGGATGGCCCTGGCTGTGTCAGTCTGCTACGTGGACACGAGAGAGCTGCTCCTGTCCCGCTGGGTCCCAGCAGTGCCTGGCAGCCGTCCTGCATCCATGGCAGGATGCTGGCCAAGAGAGGCCCTGGAAGCTGAGGCAGCTGACTTGAAGCTTCTGCAGGTGCCAACAGGTCAACGCCAACAGTGTTCCCTCAGGATACAGCATTCTTAAGGGGCTTCCCCAGAGCTGCCTGATGCCACCCACTCCTTGTGGCACCAGTTGCTTTCCTGTGGAAGGTTCTATCTTCCCCAAGAGCACAGAGGGAGCTGGAGAAAGAGCTTGCCAGGCTGCTCGTAATCCTTTCCCAGCAGCCCTGGTGAGCGAAATAGTCCAAGCTGTGCGCTGATGTGCCAATGGAAGAGCCATGCAGAGCAAGGCTCGGTGGGAAGGAGGATCCAGGATCCATAGGCCTGGCAGCCTGAGCTTGCTTCCAGGGAAGGCCTTGGAGCAGATCCTCCTGAGTGCCATCCCACGGCACGTGCGGGGAACCAGGGGGTCTGCTGGAGAGAGGGAAACTGCGTAGGGAGCGGTAGAGCTGGGGGTCCTGGCGGGATGTTGAGGGCATCTGTGTGGTGTTTGCAGGGTGTTGGTGTGGGAGGTGTGTTGGGGAAGGAGTTGTCTGGGAGGTGAGAGGTCTAGGCTGGAGTCTGAGTCCATTTGAAGGCAGCATCTGTGGTTTGGCACAGCTTTGCTTATGGAGCGCAGAAAGAATATCTGTGACTGTTTCTGTTCATGGTTCTGATTCTGCTGCAGGGAACAAGAGGGGAGAGCTGTACTTTATTGGCCACTGAGATCTCTAGAGCGGGGCAGGGTTAACCATTTTGCCATCATTGTTGTCAGCAGTTGCTCCAGGTTTTCCTACCAACAGCCCCTGCAGGAAGGAGCACAGCCCCCAGTGCACGTGGGTTTGGCTCCCTCTGGCACAGAAGCCCCCCAGGGGCACAGGTCTCTGGGGCAGGAGACGGGCAGCAGCCCTGCCAGGGCTCGGGGGCTGGCATGTGAGCTTGGCCGGGAACTCTGCCGCACCTGCTGGTGTCAGCGTTCCCCGGGCCCCAGGACTCCGAGCAGCATTCGTGCCCTGGCCCACAGCTCCTTGTGCCTGTCACACCCGCAGGTTTAGGATGGCCACGGGCCGGGACGCCTCCCAAGGAGGCCGTGGCAGCTTCCCTGGAAGGTCCCGTGCCCTTCACAGCGCAGCTGCCTCGGCAGCCCTGGGGGCTCCTTCTGCTGCCATGAGCCCGCAGAGCAGGCAGCGTTTGCTGATGGTCTGAGCCGTTCCTCAAGATCCTGTTGGGCTGTCTCAGACACTTGGGGCCAGGGATTCCTTCCAACCTGGGCCATTTTGGGTGGGCAGGGGCTGGCCCCAGGGCAGGTGGTAGTGTGCACAAGGCCCCTTTGTGACACAGTGCAGCATGGTCTCTACGGCATAGAACGGGACAGGATGGCCTTTGTGACACGTGGTGACATAGGAGCTGGCAGTGACCAGAGCACGCCACAGTGCTCGGAGCAGGCCACTGGACAGGACGGGACAGAGCGGTGCCGTGAGGAGCCCCCGCACAGCGCGCTCGTTCGTGTCTGACTTGGAGCTTTCCCGAGCCATCTCTCTAGAAGGTGCCCTCGAGGCCAGACTCTGGCATGGCGGGCAGATTTCTCGGCTTGCTCAGAGTGCTCAGGGGGAAAAAAAAGAAAAGCCCTGAAGGTGCCCCAGCACCACAGCAGGACAAACCGGAGCAGTTGCAGCCACTGCAGGATGGTGAGTGGCCCAGCTGGGCCACAGGGCTGATGGCTGAGGCCAGCTTGGCCCTGTCCCATCCCCTCCCGTCCCCTGAGGACGTGCCCATGGACAGGAGGGAAGAGGGGCCCGGGTAGACACCCCGCAGTGGCCGTGCACCATCCACCTGGGGCATCCCGGGGCTGTCCCTGCCTGGGGAGCGCAG
>QUSF01001466.1:0-11599 GCA_003676055.1 Chloebia gouldiae | reverse complement strand
GGTTTTCTTATCAGAAGAAGCTGATTTCTTCAGGCCTTGCTCAGGCTCTGGGGATTAATGGAAACATTTGACATGCAGCAGACAAAGTTTTTGTTTTAAATAGAGTGTATGCATAGCCGTGAAGGATATATGAATATGCAGCAAGTGTATTATTTTAAGGTTATTCCTTTGTTCACAAGGGATACTTTTCATGATTTAGTGTCCAAGACCATCCGAACCTCCATAATTCTTTGCTTTTTATTGTCTTGTACTTGTCCTAACCCTAAACTTTATTACTCTAATTGTATTATTATTTTTATAACCATTTTATTATCATTAAACTTTTAAAATTTTAAAAACCAAGTGATTGGCATTTTTCACAAGGGGAACCTGTGTCAGGGCCTCTTCACCCTCGTGGGGAAGAACTTTTCCTAATAGGGAAGTTACCTTTCAGAGATCACCAAGCTTTGCTCTCTGGAAGTGTAAGATGTGAAGCTGAGCATCACCTTTCCACTGTGTCACCCTGAGGGAAAACGGGTGAATTCCTCACCTTTGGGGTGTTTTTCCTGGATGTTAGCACTGATGGGATTTAGTGACAGCAGAAAGGCTCATTGTGCTAGCTAAATTAATTCCTAAATTGCTGCTTGAGCTGTTGCCCCATCTAGAGAAAGTTCACCAGGTTTGGTTCTGTCTGGATTACCCACATGCTCCAAGAATTCCCAGAAACAGGACCTGAATGTGGATCTTTCTGCAGCAGGATTTTCCTGCAGCCAGGGCAGTGCTTGGGAAAGGGTTTTTCTGGATGTTATTTAGGACTTTCTGAAATGGGTGTAGGGATATTTAACTTCCTTAGGCCTAAAGAAAAGCTGGGAAAGGGCTTTGGCATTAAAGTGATTTGATATGAAAGTGATTTGATATTAAAGCAGTTTGATACTGGGTGGGAGGAAGGTTCAAGCCATCCCCACAAATCCAAGCCTCGCACAGATGCTTTGCACACTGTTATTGTGCCCTACAGCCTGGCTTGGCAGGAGGGATGGCCTAAAACTGAGCTGTGAGTTTTCTGCCTGCATTTTTGCCTGATAAATGTCCCTGTCACCAGCAGGTGGCTTTATCCCTGTTTCTGAGCACGTTCCTCCCGTTCCCGGGCTCTCCTCGGGCTGTGCTGTGCCAGCTCAGCGCTGGGGTTGTGACAGAGCAGAGCCCGAGGTGTAATTACAGCGCTCTGCTCTGAACTGCCTGGACAGGAGGGCACCGTGAACGCTGAGAAGGGGCAAATGTTCCTCCAGTGCTAAACGGAGGAGAGGGGTTTTTATGTGGCTTGGAACTGCCAGAGGGCAGGGTTGGAGTGGATATTACGAAGTAATTCTTTATTCAGAGGGGGTGAGGCCCTGGCACAGGTGCCCAGGGAAGCTGTGGCTGCCCCTGCATCCCTGGCAGTGCCCAAGGCCAGGTTGGACAGGGCTTGGGGCAGCCTGGGAGGTGGCCCTGTTCATGGCAGGGGTGGCACTAGATGGCTTTAAGGTCCCTTCCCGCCCAAACCACCCCGTGATTTGTGCTGTGGATCCATAAAATGACCCTGGAGCTGTTCCCACGGCCATATGTGAGCAACAGACGGATCCCAGAGCAGCAGAGGAGCCGCTGCATCCCCAGCGCTCCCCGATTCCCTGCCTTGGGTTGGCTCCATCCACACAAGGACGTGCCTGCAGAGCTGTGGGGTCACCCTGGGGTCTCAGCAGGACCCTCCCCTCCTTTCTGTGCCAGGACTTGGGGCCAAGTCAACAAATAATGGTGCTGCTCGTGGAGTGACGGTGTCCCTGCCCTTTGGGTCTGTGCTCTGGCTCTGCTCTGGCCGTGGCCATGTCCACGGGCACTCGGTGGGCTCAGCCCCTGTCAGCTGGGCAGAGTTTGGGCTCCTGCCACGGCACAGATAAGGAGCTGCTCCCTGCTCACGCCTCTGGGCCTTTTTATCTCTCGCTGAGTCCTCACTGCTGGCCCCCCACGCCTCCTTTGCTGTTGGTGTGGGGGCACGGGGACGTTTTCCTGGGGAAAAGGAGTAAGGGATGAGTTGGTGCTCCAGGTAGCAGAGTGCACGATGCCTTCCCGGTACCTGAGCTTCCGCTGCAGCGTGCCCTGGCTGATCCTCCTGCTGCAAGCTCTGCTCCTCGCCCGCTCTTACTTCGGCTTCCCCGGTGTTAGTGACACCTACTCCTCATCCGACTCCTACCCAGGTAAGCCTGGCACCCTGCTGGGAAAGGAGGGAGGATGCAGAATGGTTTTATTGCTCTTTGAGCTTGCCAGGAGTGGTGGGAGTTTCTTTGTGTCACAGGTGTGGTGGGGATCCAAGACTAAATTGTAATTTCGGTCAGTTTTCTGTTGGGTTTTTTAACCACTCAGCCCCCATCCTGTGGCATCCATTCAGATAACTGTGTAAAAATAAATTCAGCATTAAGGTATTTTTTTCCTCTGATTATAGATTAGAAAGAAAGCTCTGGAATTCTTTGCAAATACTAAACAATAGTGGCATTTAAATTTTTATCTGAAGGCTTCCTATTTAATTGTAATTTTTAAATTGATTTTCTTAACCAGAAGTCTGCATCAATAATTTCGCTGCTGTCTTGTTCTTTTCTGTCCTGTAGAGTTGCAAGATGTCACCCACATGGTGATTTTTGGATTTGGCTTCTTCCTGATGGTTCTGAGAAGATATGGCTTTAGCAGCACTGGATTCAACTTCTTCCTTGTTGTTCTGGGTGTCCAGTGCTCTATGCTGGCAGAAGATGTATTAGTTTTCATTAGGGGACAGCAAAATCAAGTTGGTATGGAAAGGTAATGAGTTCATGTTAGAGCTGGTCTAGTGCAGAACAGCTGGGTGCTCCTTGAGGAGGTGAATGCCTCCTTAAGGGGCCCTGCTAGGCATGGCAGAGTCACATTTGCAGGCATTTTAGAGGGCTTTTGCTTTTTAAGTGCATTGTTCTGTGTCGTTCCTTTTTATTGGCCCTGCTCTCACCCTGAGACTGAGTTGTTCTTTCCTTTCTTTCTTGCAGTCTAGCAAAGGCTGTGGTGAGCACAACTGCTGTGGTCATCTCCACTGGGGCAGTCCTGGGCAAGGCCAATCCTGTGCAGCTAATTGTGATGACCCTGGTGGAATTAATCTTTTTCCACGTGAGCAGATGCATCAACAGAACATTGCTGGAGGTACCCTGGTGGGGTTTGCAGATCTGTGGGGGGAAGTGTCACTGGAGCTTTGGAAGAGCTCAGTCAGGAGCTGCAGCAAAGGCTTTGTGTGGCCTGGATCAGCCCACAGATGGTGAATATTCTGTTGGCACAGGTCCCAGAGCCCCTCACCGTGATGCACGTGCACCTCTTTGGAGCCTACTTTGGTCTGGCACTCACCTCCCGCTTCCCTGAGCCTCCCCCAGGGCTGGACAAGAACAGGAGCACCCCAAAGTCAGAGCTGTTCTCAGTGCTGGGTGAGTCCTGGCTGGAATGCCTCAGCTGGAAGAGGGATTGCAGGGAGAACACGGGGAGGGTTGGGGGTTTAAATGCAAAATGCAGCTCTGAATGCAGCCAAGCACAGGAGCTGCTGCTGCGCTTCCTGCTTTGTGACAGTGGCCCCTTTCCTACATGGCCCAGAGGCCACTCCTGCCACAGCTGGGGCTCAGTTTGCTTTGTCACCTCGGCATGAAGGCTCCTCCAGGTTAGCAGTTCTTTCTCCAGGTTCACCACTCCCTTTCCTGGCCAAGTTGTCCCCCTTGGCTTGCTGGTGAGGGGCTGTGTGCCAGAGCTGAGCTCATGGCTTGTATTTCAGCAGAGCTCAGGCTGTTTGTCCAGGTGGTGCACAGAGATAGAAAGGGGCAGTCCCTGCTGGTAGCAGAAATAAAAAGATAAAGCCTGGTGAAGGGTGGGGAGTGTGATACAGGCAGGCCCACGAGAGAGGAGCTGGAGAGAGACAGGCTCAGTGTCTGGGACTTGCATTCCTTTTCTTATGGAAGCAATTTGGTGTCTTTATTATCACAGCTTCTGTAGTGCAACTGCCACCAGCTGAACCCAGAGCTTCCTGCAGGGGTCCACAGAGTCTCATTCTCAGTCAGTCTTTGCCCAGTTTGGGGAATACAAATCTTAAATGCTGCTCTTTTGTGTCCCTGGAGTTCTTGTTTGCTGTTTATTTCCAGAGCTGAGCACATACTTGTAAGAATGCTGCAGAGGATTTCATATCTATATTTATGACTGACTAACTGCCTGATCAATGGGAATAGGATGAATCATCTCACAACTCCTCAGTGCTGCCATAAGTTCAGAGTTGCTGAAATGGCCTCTCCTGTCTGAGGCAGGGTTTTCTCTGCCTTGGTGCACTGAAATAATGGATATTAGCGATGGAAACTGGATTTCACAAAGCTGAGACAAGCTGGTACAAAATCAGTGCCTGCCTGGGCTGCTGGAAACTGGATTTGTGCCTCATAGTGCCAATGCCTGTGTCACTTGTTAGGGGTCTTGGACAAGAACACATCAAATGTCCTGTCAGGTGGATTGCACAAGGGTCTGGTACCTCTGTGGGGCGGGGAACACAACATCAGTGATGGGGGTGGGCTGGAAACAAAACACAGCAGCTGGCAACGCCCAGGCAGCTGCTGGCTCGTGTTGGAGTCCGTGCCCAGCCCAGGCCAGGGGCGGGGGATCAGCCTGAGGTGCTCTGAGGCCACCGACGTCCCTCTGCTGGCTGGAGCCCGCTCTGTGCAGTGCTGCCCCGGGCAGGTGAGGAGGAATGCATGCTGCCAGCCAGGGCACTTGCTCCAGGGAGGGAGGCTCCCAGACGCTCACCATTAGGGGCACCAAGCAGAAGAACCTGTTTTCATTCCTGTTCGAGTGTGCTCATGGAGGTGTCACACTGACAGTGCCTCACCGAGTGATCTTAGAGGAGGCTGTGCTTTGGGAAAGGTTTGGGAATTGCAGTGAACGCACACTGTGGGCTGGAGCCCTCCAGAGGCAGGCGGTGATGGGTTCCCTGTGCTTCAGAGCAGCTCCTGAGGGTCTCTTCTCCTTGTCCCCAAGGCACTGTGTTTGTCTGGGTGTTCTGGCCAAGCTTCAATTCTATCCTGGCTGACTCCAAGAAGAAAGCAGTGCTCAACACTTACTTGGCCCTCGCAGTGAGCGCTGTGGCTGCCTTCATGTTGTCTGCTCTGACCTCCAAGGATGGAAAATTCAGAATGGTAAGGACGAGGGAAAAACCTGCATGGGGTTTTTCTGTTCAAAGAGATTTTCTGGCACCCTCAGGAATGCGCTGGAAATACAACAGCTGTTAACTGAAACCTTGTCCAGGAGTAAGTATCTGACAGTCACAGACTCACAGAGGGGTTTGGATGGGAAAGGGCATCAAAAATCACCTCATTCCACCCCGTGCCATGGGCAGGGACACCTCCCACTATCCCAGGGTGCTCCAAGCACTGTCCTGTTGTTATTGGACACGAAATGAGTACACAGAAGTTTGGTAAGTTCAAAAGAGAAAAAGAGACAATTTTATTTCTGACTTCACAAACTATAGCATTCTAAAAGTGGCAGTGGATTGGAGGATGGAACTGCCACCTTTCCAACCACACTGGTCAAACTAAGAGTTCATTAATTCTCTCTTCTTACAAAGAAGAAGGTAAAACAATCATTATTTACACGAACAGTGTGTGAGAACTCCAGTAAAAATATGTAAACATCAGAAGGCATAGAAAACTTTTAAAGGAACTAAAACTTTCAAAAGACCTATAAAAGAAAACATAACCCTTTTAAAAATCAGGGCAACGCTGTCCAGCCTGGCCTTGGGCACTTCCAGGTTTTCAGGGGCAGGCACAGCTGCTCTGGGCGTGTGTGCCAGAGCCTCACCTCCCTCACAGGAACAATTCCTTCCCAATATTTAATCTGCACCTTCCCTCTTTCAGTTTAAAGCCACTGCCCCTGTTCCAGCACCACAGACCCGGGTCAGAAGTGCCCTGAGTGCCTGCTGTTGTTCTTTGCAGGCTCACATCCGCAGTGCAGCCCTGGCTGGAGGGGTTGCTGTCAGCTACACTGCACACCTCATCCAGCACCCTTGGATTGCCATGCTTTTGGGGCTGCTGGGCAGTGTCATCACCATCCTGGGATCTCACTGTTTACAGGTAATGCTCAAACCCCTGAATGGTTCTTGCATAAGCTGTGTAATTTTTTTTTCCAATGCAGGATACCCCAAGAAAAACCTCTTTACCAAACTAGGAAACCTGAGGTGTTTTGAGCAGAATGCAGGATTGCAGCTCGTGGGAGCAAATTCATCCTCTAGGTCTGCAACAGCTGATCTGCAATTACCAACTTGTGTTTCTGGGTGTCAAATAAACCTTTTCTTCTTCTCAGAGGTGCTTTAATCCAGCTTTGAAGCTTCAGGATACTTCTGGAGTTCATTTCACTTTTGGTTTGCCTGCTGTGCTTGGAGCTGTGGCCGCTGTTGTTCTCCGTGTTGTAGAAGATGGGACTGCGACACAATGGAATGATTTATCCAGGTACATCAATTCTTGTGTTAAATAATGAAGAGAAATAATCATCACTGCAGTGTGCCCTGAGAAGAGTTGTCAGACATCCAGAGAGCCTGAATGGCATCACAGATACATTGTTTTCTATCAGGTAACCCAAGATAACCCCTGAAGTCCAAAAAAAAAAAAAGCCAGTAAAAAGGAATTTGAGCAGCCTTTGGGTCCTGTTTTCCTGTGTCCCTTTTTGTTCATGTTAAATACAGCACATACAGGAGATGAAGGCTTGACATGTGCCTCCCTCCAAGACCCCCTTTAGGGTCTGGGATGTTTTGGGGAGCTTAGGAGGAAGGCAGAAATAAGGGTGCAGCATGAGGCTCAGACACTTCTCATCATGTTCTTAATGAAACAAATTTAATGAAGTTTTAATGCCGAAAAGATGGACAAAACAAATCTGCTGAAGTCTGCATTAGGCTTCTGGTATGTTCCTAAAACATCTCACTGCAGCTGCAGATTTGAGAATTACAGCTTCTATGAGAGATTTTGATAGGTGCAGATTCATTCACAGTGGTAATGCTAAATAAAAGCTGAAACACTTTTTTTGCTTTTCAGTTTGGGTTACACTGCCTTTTATTATATTGGTGCCTTCTGTCAGACCATCAGCACTGCCTTGATAACAGGTTTGATTACAGGTCAGTACTGAAACATCCTTTATTTCCTTTGAGCAAGTTTCTGTGGGTAAATCACTTGGGGAATAAATGGAAACATGAGTGCCAGGGACTCCTCCCAGCCAAAGATGTTCTGCACAGAAATAACCCAGCAGCACCATTCTTTCAGTGCTGAAGTTTTATTTTAACCCAGGTTTAACCTTCAACCTGCCGACAGGAGAGGTGTGAAGATGAAAATACTTCCACTTTTGGGTGTTGTCTTATTGACAGAAGATGCCCCAATCTGGGTCTTGTCACTTTTTAGGCCGTTTGGAGCAAATGTGCAAAGTTTCAGTAACATCAGGAGCTGCCTCAGCCCTTTGATCAGGAGATTTTGGGATTTTTGGGACTTTTTGCTGCTTTGGGAGCAGCAGCACTCACGTGGCTCCCATGGAATGCTCTGGTTTGTGGCAGCTGCTGCTTTTCCCCAGCCCCTAATTCTGTCTGGAGCAACAGAGAAATGGCCAATGAAAATTGCTGGGAAACACACCCTACAATGATCTTTTGAGTGTTTGAATTTATTTAAACCTTTGCATTACTTTAAGTGTAATGAAGAAGGAATAGATCTTTAGAAACCACCCAGCTGAAATAACCAAACATTCAGTGTTTAACCAATTGTTCAAAAATCCAGAGATTCCCATCAGAGATCCCAAACTAACAGTGCTGATAAGCCAGATTTTTTTAAATACACAAGCACTTCTCATGCAAGAAACTCATCATTTTGATGTATTTTCATAATCTAGCGGCTGTTTAATGGGGTTTTACCTAAAGTAATTAATTTTTAGTATCCCAAGCCTTGATCCTGGCAAGCTTCTTTTTGTATTTAAGGCCAGCTTGGGTCAGGGGGGCTCTGCTGGAGGATTTGGGTCTGCATTTGTGTTTTGATCCATTACATTTGGATAAATGTTGCCAAGAAATTCCTGTTACACAAAATCCTCCCCTTGCCCTCGTGTTTATTTTGCATCTCTCTATCTTTAACAACAGGTTTAATCTTAAACATCAAACTGCTGAAAGCAGTGCATGTCTCAAAGTACTTTGATGACCAATTTTACTGGGAGGTGAGTTTGAAAATTATTTCAGATTCACTGTGGGGGACTTAATTTAGCATCTTGATAACGAACTCCAGGTATCTGAATTAAAAATCTGAGGAAATAAAGGGTTATTCCCTTTCCCAGCACATTTTGATGCACAGTCCTTGTGCACCCTTAGGTGCTGATGTGAGACTGTGAAAATAAGCTTTTAATCAGCTTTTCCATTGTTTTGAGGGGTTTTCTTGTGATGATTTGATATGTTCTGATACAAGAATGTTTGTGTTCACAGTTTCCCCACTTGTCTGTTGGATTTTGAGTGGAGGCTTCCAGCTGGCAGGACCAAGATAAGATTTTCCTCTTTATCACCAGAAAAACTGAACAGCTATGATGAGTTCATAGAGCACTGAAATATCAATTCTCAGGCCCACAAAAGCCACCCCAATGGACACTGAAAAACTAAACTGTTCCAGTTATTCTTGAAAGATACAGAGTGTGAATTCACAGATGCAAATTTCAGCTTTTCTGCTTTGTTGGCCTTACCTTAAAATATTTTTTAGAAGACATGCACAAAAAAGTTGTCTGCATTCATGGCTTATCAACCCAAGTGCTTGGAAACATTAAACTATTTTTAGCTCCCGAGCTGACAAGGCAAAATGATGGATTTGAAAGTGTCATTTCTCAAGAAGCTCTTCTTATCTAGCAAAGTACTCGAGTTTTTAAGCTGAAGTGGTTCTGCTGAAGGCCTTGACAAGCCAGGATTTGATGAGTGAGCTGGAGCAGGGCCAGAACTCTGCATCCTGCCAGCCTGAGCTCCTGGAAAAAAATCTGGTTGGGGCTGGATGCTGGGAGGTTCTGATGGCAAAAGTTCAGTTGTGGGCGGTGTTCCTGGAACCCCTGAGGTTTGCTGCCAAGTGTAAAACACAAACAGAGCTCGGGGCAGTGTCTGGGAGGGGACAGCCTGGCCCAGCACAGGGGATGGGCTCAGTGCTGCCAGCATTTCGGAAGTGCAGGGACTGTGGGGACAGAGGATTCTCTGCTAGTGAACCCTGTTTTTAAGTGGATTGTGATCCTCAGTGTCTCTTACTTCCAAAAACAGCTGACACAGAAAACTTGCAGCAGAAAAGGAGTGAAAACATGGCTGTTTCTCTTCCTTCAGCAGCCTGGGAGGAATGAATGAGGGAGCTCGTGATGAGGCCGAGTCCTTTGATGAGGCTCCCTGGCCTCATTCCCTCCCTGCTGAGCAGATCCCTGCAGCTACAGAGGGAGGCAGCTCCCAAGGAATGCAGGCTTGCAGAGGAAGGGCCAGTTTGCCTTGTTCCCAGCTCCCAAAGAGCCAGCAGGAGTTCAGCAGCTGCCCAAACCTTCTGCACACAACTGTGAGTTGTTACTTCCCAGACACTTCCTCTTCATCACCACGGGATAAATGAAACATTCAGGGAAGAAAAATCCCAAACCACCACAGTTCTGAATTACACAAGAAAAGCCAGACACCAGCAAGTTTTGAAATTGAAGAAATGGTTATATTGCCCAGATATAGGAAATAATAAATATCTGTTAAAAGGTTGTTTAAATGCAGTTTTAGTAAGTCCTGGATTGTAAATAACATTATAGAAACAGCTGGTTAAATACATCCATATTCCACTCTCCTTTTATTTGTAACAAACATCATTTTAGAAAAGTGACTCCACTGTTGTTGTAGCAATTTTACATTTCTCAAAAACACCACACGACTGAAGTGGACATACAAGAGTAAAAAAAATAACCAGAATAGAGCTGGATTTAGAGCTTTCAGCTTTCCTTGATTTCTCTTCAGACACAATGGAAGGTTTACAAAATGGTTTTACAAAACTTTGGGGGGTGCAGTTAAAGCCCAGGGCACTCCAGGGGGGGTTCACTGCCACAAATCCTCTGTGCGGCCAAACTTGAACACCAGGCCCCTGTGGAAACACAGCAAAGAGACAGCACACATCAAATCCCTCTTGCTTAAACACAGGCTTTCAAGGGGGATTTCTTAATCCAGTTCCTGTGCAGGCAGATCCCAGGTTATTCACACAGGTCTGCTTACAAAACAGGACTTTAGGACCAACCAGATCACAGCAAGTTTCAGTTTTTTAATCACTAAAATTAAATAGGAAACAAATAAAAGAAAACAGTCTTACCCAAAAAAGATGAATGCATTCTGGAAAAACACTGCTATTCCCGGGTACACCACTGGTTTTTCTAAGAGAAAAAAAAATCCCCATATATTTTTTAAGTAATTTTCAAGCATATCCTGTTTCTGACATGTCATTTCCCCTTGTGCTAATTTAGCAGAGGCTTTGGGAGCAATCCGCAGGATTGTAATGTAATTTGTATTCTGGGAATAAGTGTTCACCCAGGGAATTATTCCCTTAAAACTGCAGCAACTTAATTATATCCATGGAGTTCCCAGCTGGGCAAGAGCTGGGTTTGTAGAGGAAGTTTGTACTTAGAAATAGATCCAATCCAGCCCAATATCTGTAATAACATGGCAGAGTGGCGAGTAGGGCAAAATATTCAAACTGGGCCTGCCTAGAAACCCTCTAAATACCAACTCTAAAATCCAGGAGTCATTTAAAAAACCTTAAACTTCCAAAAATAGGGTCAGCTCTTACCTTTAACCACGTAGCCCCCAAAAAGGATCCACATGGAGGCAATGAGGGAGCCAAAAGCCATCATGAAGCCGATGAAGAGCCAGATCCGAGCCCCTGCAGTAGGATGGGGGATGTCCTGTACCCCTGGGGCACCCGGCCCCACAGACCCCACAGACCCCAGAGACCCCACAGACCCCACAGACCCCAAATCAGGGGTGAGAGCCCAGCCCTGGTACCTGTCTGGCCCAGGCAGCCCTCGCTGTAGCTGTCCCCCCGCACCTGCCCGTTGGACACGGCGTTGATCCTGGGGAAAAGAGGACAGGAGGGGCATCAAAGGGGACAGAAGGGGCACTAAAGGGGACAGAAGGGGCACTAAAGGGGACAGAAGTGGCATTAAAGCTCTCCTCTGCACTCTCACTGCTCTGCTGGAACAGGGCAGGGAATTCCTTACATCAGGAACGCGATGGTGGCGATCACCCCACAGGCGTGGTAGGAATGGTTGAAGTCTTCCACCTGAGGGTATTTCACAGCAGCATCGATGATGATCCACCAGCCTGTGAAAAACTGGGGGGGGGGAAAGAGCTTAAAATACACACAGAGATTAAAATACAGACACAGCCCTTCCCCAGCCTGTGAGATCACTCTGGAAAAACATCATCAATATTTAAACAGGCCTACAGTCTCCAACCCAGACTAAACTGTGACACCATCAGTTTTGCTGTCAGTTTGGGATCAAGCTGACTGCAAAGCCAGGGATTTGCCCACTCCAGCAGTTACTTCCTGGGTAAAAC
>QUSF01001465.1:0-11601 GCA_003676055.1 Chloebia gouldiae | reverse complement strand
GGGGACCCTGGGGACAGCGCGGGGACGCCCTCGGGCCGTACCCGAGCTCGGTGGCCACCTGGAACGGGGTGGTCCGCAGCGCCCGGCCGGGCAGGCGGCGCCCGCCGGGCAGCGCGATGCGGATCGGGGTCCCCGGCGGGAGGCGGCGGCCGCCGCCGGCTCCATCCTCCCGCTCCGCCGCCGCCGCCCGCAGCCGCTGGAAGAGCCGGAGGCGCTCGGGGCCGGGCGCGGACACCTGCGGGTCACGGCGAGCACCGCCGCGGTCACCGGCGCGGTCACCGGCGCGGTCACCGGCGCAAGGCGGCGGCCCGGAGGGGAGCGGGCAGGGGCCGTGCGGGGATGGGGAGGGTCCCGGGGGTCCCGAGCGCACCCGGTGTCGCCGCGGGGCTCCCGCCAGCAGCAGCCGCGAACCGGCGCGCGCCGACATGGCCGAGGCTCCGCCCGTTCCGCCGGAACCGGGAACGGGACCTGCCTCCCCCTCCTCCCCCGCGGAAGCCGCGTTGGACTCGCCCGCCCGTGCGGGAGCGCGGCAGACGGGACGGAACCATGGAAAGGGCGGGGGGGGGAAAGGAGCCGCCCCACAGCGCACGCGAGAAAGAACGGACCCGCCAGCCGCTGGTTTGGTACTTTTTATGCAGATCCTGAAGCCCACACCGGTATCAAAACAGGTACGATGGAGGCAACTAAAAACCAACCAACCAAAAAAAAAATTAAAATAAATCAAGTAAAATCCCGACTTCATATAAAAGCCGCGGGGGCGGCCGTGGGTGTGTGGGGGGGACCCCTCTGAGCCCCCGCCGGGCTCCGGCTGCGGGTGGTGAACGAGCCCAGAGGGAATTAAAAAGTGATTGCTATATACACACACGTAGAAAGTCAACAGTGATCCCGGGGAGAAGAAAAAACAAACAAAAAATCAAAAAGATCCCCAAATGAACCCAAACCCAGCCAGTCTTCCCAAGCAGGGGGGACGGGCTCGGGTTTTCTTGCTGCCGCAGTCCCACGGAGCTCCAAGGTGGGTTTGGGTGGGTTCCTCGACCCTTTTTTTGCCTTCTTTTGGTGCTTCTGGCAGACAGGAGGAACAGGGGAGAGTCTCCCTTCCCTGCAGCAGCAATTCTGGGATCGGCTGGAAACCAACACCCCAACACCACTCAGCGCTCCTCTCGAAGCTTTCAGAGTTTTTCCTTTCTTTTAATTTTTTTTTTTGTCTTAACTTTTTCAACTACTACTGAAGGTTTTATTTAACAGCAACGTGGCTTCTTCTTGTTAAAACATTGGTTTGTGTCTGTTTTCTTGTCTCACCCAGTGCTGGGGGGGCTGGGGATAGAACCAACCGAAAAGTACAGAACATTTAATTTAGGAGAAGGTTACAGGGGTCGTTGAGGGAAGGAAAAAGAAAAAGAAAAAAAAAGGAAAATTAAAAAAAAAAAAGAAGAAAACAAAGGAAAGGGCAGCCCCAGGAGCTCGGCAGCTGCGTCAGTACCGGGGAGGAAAGAAGGGGCGCTTAGGGGTGAAGAAGGGGGCTCCCCCTCTTCCGAAGGGCGGCCGTGGCCGCTTCAGGCTCTGGAAGGGGTCCCTGCCGCCGAAGGGCTCCCGCGGGCGGAACTCGGCGCGGGGCGCGCGGAGCAGGACGGAGCCGCGGCCGCCGGGGTCCCGGTGGGCCGGGGGGCCCAGCCCGCGCGCGGCCCCCAGCTGCTCGCGGGGCAGGGGGCCGGGCCCCGCGGGGTCTCGCGCGCGGGGCAGGGGGTCCCGCGGCTGCGCCCCCCCGAAGTGCTCCTTCAGCGTCCCTTGCATCGTACTGTGCTCCTTGGGGAAGGCGCCGTGCTCCATGGGCGGCGGCGCGGCGAAGGGGACCCCGCCGTGCTCCCCGGCCGGCGGCGGCGGCGGCTGCGCGGGGAAGGGGACCCCGGCGTGCTCCCCGGGCACCGGGGGCGGCGGGGGCGTGGGGAACGGGACCCCCGCGTGCTCCACCGAGGGGGGCGGGGGGACGCCGTGGGGCAGCGGGAGCGGCGCGGGCGTTTCCTTGGAGAAGGGGTTGGCGTGATCCACCGACGGCATGCGGGGAGGGACCGCGTGGTCCCTCGGGAAGAGGCCGCCGTGGTCCTTGGCGGGAGCGGGCGGCGGCACGGCGGGCGGCCCCACCGGCTCCCGCGGCGGCGGGAAGGGGTTCCCGTGCTCCAGGGGAGGCGGCGCGAGGGGCGGCGGCGGCGGCAGGCGGTGCTCGAAGGCGGAGCCGAAGCTGTTGGTTCGGAAGTTGTTGACGCTCTCCGGGAAGGGCGGCACGTGCTCCTTGTAGGGCGCCGCGAAGCCGCCCATGCCGGGCAGCTCCGAGGAGCCCGAGGGGCCGTTGTCGAAGGCGCCGCCGCCGCCGCTCAGCTCGAACCAGCCCGCCCGGCTCCCCTCGCGCCCGTGGCCCCGGCTGCCCTTGCCCAGCACCCGGATGGACTCCACGGTCTGGATGGGCTCCCCGGACATGCCCCGGCTCGAGGCGTTGTGGTAGCCCAGCGTCTCGATGGGGGCCCCCTTCTCCTCGGTGCTGTCGGGCAGGTCCAGGCAGGAGGAGGAGACGCGCGTCTCGATGCGGTAGTGCTCCTCCGGCGGCTGCGGCTCGCCCTTCGCAGCCCCCGACAAGCTCCCCGCCTCGCCGGAGCCGCTTTTGGGCATCTGCCCAAAGTGCTTCTCCTCGGAGGGCTTCCGGGAGGCGTTTTTGAGCATGTTCTTGAACTCGATGGTGGAGGTGGCGGAGATGGAGGAAGCCAAGGGTTTGTCCCCGCCCGCCGCCGGCGCTCGGCCGGTGGGGCTGGGGAGGGCGTTTTGGGGAGAGAAGAGCGAGCGGTGGGGAAGCGCGTGGGGCGAGTCCGAGTATTGCTTCTGCGGGAGGCCGGGCTTGGGCAGGGCGCTGTGGTTGGAGTCCGGCGTGAAGAACACGTCGTTCTTGCTGGGCGACGGGGACCCGTCCGAGGCCGAGTCCTTCCCCCGGCGGCCGTAGCTCCCGAACATCCCCGGGGACGAGGCCAGCGCCTCGCAGCTCTCGCTCTGATCCAGGATAGACCTCATGGCCGGGGGGAAGGACGGCTTCACGCCGAACTCCTGCGACCGCTGACCGTAGCTGGACAGCACCGGCTGGTACTCGGCAGAATCGGGGAGTTTACTCGATTTCAGGATAGACTTGACCGGCTTCTTCTCCAGGTTCAGCATGGCCGAGGGCGGCGGCCCGGAGTAGTCGAAGTCACGGTAATCCTCATCTTCTTGGAAAGACGTATCTGGGTAAAACTTCTCCTGGGAGGAGTCCATCAAGGAGGAGGGCATCTCCCTGCTGTCCGCAGCTGGCTTGTACAGGCTGCCCGGGGACTCCCTGCCAAGGCCGAAGGGCCGGTAGCCGTGCACGGAACTGGGAAGTTCTTGGGAATATCCATCATCCCGGCCCTGCAGAGGCGACCTGGTGCTGCTGGGAGTTGAAGAACCGGGGCTCATGATTTTCGACAGCAGGGAGATGGTGTCGACGTTGCTCGACGTCGGCTTGTCCATCATCTCGTCCTGGGTGGGCGTCCCGCTGCGCTCGTCGCGCACTGGCGTCCCGTCCACGTTGTCCATGGAAGTGCTGGTGGGAGCACGCTGGAAGTCAGAGGCGTGACTCTCCGTTCCCATGCTGGACCCCAAGCTGCTGAGGATGGGAATATTCAAGTTCAGGCCACTGAAGCCAGGATTTCCCTTCAGGAAGTTGTGTATCTTCATCTCCAAGCTGGGAGAAGGGGGTTCCGATTCCAGCTTGGCTTTTGAAATTTCCGAGGATTGAGCCAGTGAGGTTTCTGTTGGCAAAAGGGAGGAAGGACTGGTAGGGTGAGAACTGGAAAACCCCAGGGAATTATTTGGTGGCTTAAAACCAGAGCTGGACAGTGCTGGGGTATGTCCGACGGGAGCCTTATTGACTGAAGTGGAGGAAACCTCTGCGGTGGTCGAGTTTGGAGAATAACCAAAACTTTTGGCTACGAAGGACTGCGGGTTGGAAGGAACATTCCTCCCCTTGACGCACGGCACGGTGCTGTTGGCTGGCGACGCCGAGGTGCTCTGCGAGGCAGGTTCTCCTGACTGAACGGTGCTCCCAGCCACGCTCTGCAGCAAGGACGACAGCCCTGGAAAACAGAACTGCTGCATCAGGTACTGAGGGCAGGGGAAAACCACCCCAAGCCACGGGAATGGCTCCTGTGTTGGCACTTTACACCCCCCAGTCTCCAGCCACGAAGACGACTGGATTTTGCTGCATTGACATTAGCACCCAGCGAGCTGCAACATCTACAAATATAAATTACACCATGGGGTCAGGTGGGTAAGAACTAGACCAGGTCTGCAGCCAGGAGTGGGAAAACCTGCCCTGCTGGCCAGGTGACCGTGGCAAGGTGCCAGAGCAGTAGAACCTCTTGGTCTCCTGTTCTGTTCACGGAATGTTCCAGATACGTGCGTGTCCGGAATGTTCCAGATACGTGCGTGTCAGCCACAGCACAAGCAGGAAGTACAGGCAAGTACAGGGAAGTGACAAATCTCACTGTTCCGTGACACCTGTGCCACCTGAGAAACGCCATCCACACGTGCCGGAGACGTAAAAACATTCCAGTGAAGCTTTTCTCCCTCTGTTCTCACTTTGGGACCAGCAGAGCAGCACATTTCAGCCTGGCCACTGCCCTCAGACACCCGCCAGCCCTCCCCCAGCACCCAGCCCGGTACCTTGCAGCGCCGGCGCTGTCTGGGTCTGGGTTTTGGAGAGAGCCGACAGAATGCTTTCCGGAGTTATCTCCACTTTGGAGAGAATATTTGCTAACGGATTCGAAGGAGCAGACGGGGTTCCCAGGACAGGAGTCTTCAGGCCGCTGGTGAGAGCTGAGGGGCTGGTCGGGGTCCCCGGCGAGGGTCTCGAGGCGGGACTCACACCTGGGGCGGGAGCACACAGCACTCACCTGGGCTGCTCTGACAACACACGTGCCTTGGATTCAGGCTTCCCACAGGCACCATGGAGCACGAGAGGCTCAGGAAGTGCCACCATGTGCCAGAGACCCAACCAGACCTCTGAGAGCAGTAACTCGCGTTTATTCTGAGACAATTAAACCTTGAAATGATCACCCCGTGCCCACGGCCAGGCTCGGAACTCACCCGTGCTCTTCATCACCGACGTCAAGCTGCTCAGGATGGAGCTGATCTTGGCCAGGTCCACGTTGGCCAGGTTGGGTAAGGCAAGCGCCGGTGCCAGAGGGATGGGAGCTGTGCTCGCCACCTTCGGGGCCAGGGGGGTCGGAGGGGCCGGCGTGGCCACCGTCCCCGAGGCCGCGGCGGCCGCCGGCACCGCCTTGGGGACGCTCTCGGTCTTGGCGGGGGCCGGGGCTGGTGGAGCAGCCTGTTTGTCCTTCCTCTCCTCCACTGCAGCAGAGAGGGGAGAACGACAGCAGAAAGGTCACTCAGTGCCCACAGAGAGACTGAGGGAACGTCAGTTCTGATTCCCGCAGATGTAAAAACATCTTTGGTTAAGTGTTTTGGGAGCTGGTAATGATCACAGTGGGACTGGCACTTCTCTGCCAGGAGATTCAAACCCAACAGCCCCAACCCAGAGCCCAGCACAGCTTTGTGCCTCCTCCACATCCCAAGTGAAGCTGGAAAAAGCTGGTTTGTCCTGTATCAAACCACGTACCAATGATTTTAGACGTGTCATCCTCCACATCAGAGAGCTCCATGTCTTCCACGTCCCGATTATCCGTGGCAGGCTCTGGAGAAACCATCTTGCGGCCTCCGGCTGCCGGAGAGCGGGCGCTGTTCTCCTCCCCCATGCCCTGGAAAGGGGACTCGGAGCCCGTCGGAGACGGAGCATCCATGCTGGGAGAAGGGACAGGAGACTCCTCGGGATCGGGAAGGGTGGCTTTCAGCTGGTCCAGCTTTTTCTTCAGATTGCTCACTCGGTTAGCAAACGTTTTATAGGCCTAAGGAAGGAAAGACACTGGACTGGGGATCTTTCACGCCTCAGTCGCTTCCTTAAGGAAGCAAAACACAGCCTGAGAAAAACAATTCCAAATCCCTGGACCCTGCAGTGGTAAAAACTCCATGGGACTCCCACGGCAACAACCACGAAAAGTGGGGAGGATAAAAACGTTTTCCACTGACTTTAAAATAATTTTTGTAGCCCCCCACATATTTTTACAAATGCCCATTTGGGGCTTTTGGCAGGTTCTGGAGGGTGTTGGTTGTTTTTGTAACACTTTACTACTGCCCTCACATAAATCCCAAGTTTCCAGAATTCAGGATTTGTCACGCTAACTGTAATTTTGCCCTGTTTAAGGATCTAGAGGGCACCCAACATTCCAGCAACACACACAAATTGAGCTTCCAACTGCTAGATTGAGGGAGCATATCCTTGTCTTGCCCAAACCCTCCATATTCTGCTCCCTTTGGAAACCACCCTTACACCAACCCCACAAACTTTTTAATTTGAGAATAGAGATGAGGCATTTTCCAGCCTCTGAGGTGCCCAGATGCTGTTCCACCCGTGGAGGATCCAGAAAAAGGCACACTCACATTTGCCACCACCTTGACTTCTTTGTATTGTGCCTCGTAGAATATCCCAGCGTTCTCCAGCGCCTCGGTGAGTGAGGGGCCGTTCTTCACTTGCTTGTCCAAGCCATTGACAAATTCCTCCAGCTTTGAACTTGCTTCTTCAAACTCCTTGGAGAACTTCTTCCCGCCTGTTTTATCTGCAGGGAGATGAACACCATGGAATGAGCTGCCACATGCCAAACCACAGAAGTGTGGCCTCGGTGGCAGCACCTGGAATATCGGGACAGTGGAGCTGCAGGCTCCCAGACCACCCTGGTCACCCTGGCAAGGAGGAGGCCTGGTTGCTGGAAGATTTGTTTGTTTTCAGACAGTCTTTTTCAGCTTGGTCTGAGCTCTGCACCTCAGAGTTTCCACAGAAATTCAAAATAACCAAGATTTTTGGCTCCTGGTTGCTGGTTCTTAACCTTACTCTGAAATTCTGGTGTTTTCCAGACACAAGTTCTGGCATTTCCCCATCTCCACAGAACTGAGGAGCTCCCACGACACCTTTGGTGCTCTCGGGGCTTTACCTTTCAAGCACTTGAGTGTCTCAGTGCTGCAGACGTCCACCCTCATAGTGGAAAGCTGCTTCTCCTTCAGCTCTATCTGATCTTCTGAGCGTTTGTACAGCAGCAGCTCATCAATGAGGGACTGGGGCTGGGAAAAAAAACAAACAGCATAAACCCCCTCATCACATTCCAAAGAGAAGTCCTGCCTCTGCTCTGGTTCCAGACTGCTTCCAAGCAAGACTTAACCCAGGAACCACGTGGAGCCTGGGATTTTCAACCTCAAGTCTCACGGAGAGCAGACCTGGGCTCGGGAAGGAGCTACAATTCCACAAATCCAGTTAAAAGCAGGGACAGGTTTTTTTTTTTTATTTACTGCCCATTTCACTCTACAGGTGCCTGTGCATTTCGTGAATATATCCCACTCTGTAAGGGGACTGAATTTAGATCAATGTGTTGCCACCAACTCCTCAGCCACCTCAAACTCCTCTTCACAAGGATGTCCTGAGCTTGCCCAGACCCTCCCCGTGTCGGCCCCACGGGTGTCACAGCCCCCACACCACAGGTGGCTCCTGGGCCTGGGGTCACCCCACATGCAAACCCCCCCAGGGTGGGGGTCAGTGCCGTGGGTCACTTCCACTCACAGACTTACTCGGAATTCGGCAACAATCTTGGACTTCAGAGCAGCTTTGGGGTTGGTGGAGGCTGTGGGGATAAAGGAAAATTGTGAAGAAGTGAAGGAACCCGATCCCAGTGGAAAGTCAGTCAGAAAAGGCAGCCTAATAAGAGACATTTTAAGATAACTCCACGTGGTACCCATCACATCCTCCCCTCCATGCATGTGTCCCTCAGTGCTCCGGGCAGCTCACGGGGTCACGCACAGCTGGGTTGGGACCGAGCTCAGCGAGTGACCCTGCTGCTTTTTAACGTGCTCTGAACGTTTCCTGGGCACACCTTTTCCTCAGGAAGACAAGTCCCTGCAACGAGGTGGCTCTGACAGCCTTATCCAAGGCGTTCCGCCTCTCTAGAAGGAAGGGAATGTCATTCCCAAAGTGCCAGACCTGGAGCTGACACGGAGCCCAGGTTTCCTGTGGGCAGGGCTTCCCTTGGGCACTTCCTAGGACTGACCATGCTCAGAGCCTTAACAACTGTCACACCTGCTTACAGGGTGGGGGGGACGAGTCCTGCTGGCAAGAGACCGAATCCATCAGATTCCGGACAAAAATCGGAGAAACGGGAAAGAAGAAATGAGCTGATGAGAAGCAAAGCACCAAACCCTCCATCCACGCTGGACACAGCCCAGTTCTGTCTGGGAAAGCAGCTCCTGGTGTTCACATACACAATAATCAACGCTCCCCAGTTCTTTTAACCTTCTGATGTCACCCCTGATGTCCCACACGTCACACCTGACATCTCACCACCTCTGTGGGGACCACTCGGGGTGTTGGTGCAAAATGAGATGGTTAAAGTCACTCTGGTGTGATAAATTCTCTCCTGTCTGGGTTCTGGACTCTCACATCCTGTCCCTGCACTCCCAGCTGCAGGTTCCTCCTCCCAGCCCAGCCTGCTGGGGCAGGAGTGCTCCTGAGCACGATGGAATGTCCATCTCCTGCTTCTCTCTGTCTTCTCTCCATCTCTGACCAGCCTAAGAGCAGCCTCCAAGAGGTTCCACCAGCTCCTTCCTCTCCTGTCCACAACCTCTGCTCTCACATCTTATTTTTGCCTCATTTCTTTTCTTTACATTTTGACCAGCACCTCCTTGGTGTGCACATCTTGGGGCCCTTGTGAGCCTGCAGGCTCAGCTGGCTCAGCCCACGCTGGGCTCAGCCCTTCTGCTCCTGGAGCAGCCAATTTCTGCATGAGTGCACAGAGTTCACAGTGGTTCCTTACTTTGTGATTTCTTCCACGGCTTATTCGGTTTGTTCAGAGACTCTTTCAGCTGCTTCTGAGTTTTGAAAGTGGTACCTGGAAAACATTTCATTTTTGGCAGTCTGGCATTATGGGATTCCTGTCAAAATCTGGTTTTTGGTGCCATACAGTTGCACGGTGAAAGAGTGAACAGAAATTTGTTTTAAAATACCTCGACCAACTTCCTTAGAGGAGCTGCTGGATGCCCAAGAGAACCTCAGTTTACTCAGGAATGCAGCAACCTGGGGGTGGTCTGCCATTTTTAAATCAAGTTTCTGTTTGCCCTTACACTAAGGCAGTTCAAAAATCACAGCAAAAAGGGAAAACACAAGGAATCTAAAAACGAAACTCTTTAAGGGAGGCTGTAATGGAATCAGCATGGAATGGACAAGCGCTGCCCATTGGGAAAGCAGCCACAATACCTGATTTACCTGGAACCTCACAGACCCGTTTTCGAGTTAGGGAAATGAGCGATTTCAGAGCACAAAGCACAAACGTCACTTCTCAGCATGCAACACCCAGCTCAAGCCTGTCCTCGTGCCACAGCCCGACCCGAGACACCACCTTCCTCCTGCCACCATGGCCACTGACCTTCAGACCACACCCGAGGGTTTCCTGAGCACCTGCAGCCAAAACCTGGGCTGATTCCTGCAAGTACTGCACTGCTAATTCCTGGTTTTAACCGACTCCACGTGTTTCTCCCCTAAGGACTTGAGGGCTCTTCACCCTCCAGCTTTGCTCCTGCCTCTCCCTGCCCCACAAACAGCGCTGCTCAAACCAGCCTATGACTCAACAGGACAAGGAGGTAGAGCCAGAGCACCCCGCTCAGGACGTGCAGGACCATTTCAGCCTCACGTTCTGCTCGCTGGCAGCTGGAGCAGTTCCAGCTCGTGGGAAAGAATTCACGGTTGCCTTAAGGAAGGTACAAAAGAGGTAAAGCAGGAGAATCCAGCGCTGCTGACGTCCCACACCCGGCTACGTTGCAGCCTGTGCCAGGTGCAAATGCCCCTCGTTCCCCTCAGATTATTTCTACGACTTCACGTGGCAGTTTGTAAGGTGAGAAATGCAAAGGGTAAGTGACTTACTCAGTGCTTCTTTCAGTGCCAAAATGGTTTCCTCGGGGTACACGTTTCGGTCCTCCCAGATTTTGAAGATTCTTTCGATGGATTTGGAAACAGATGGATCCCTGGAAGAGAAGAGTTCTTTACCCCCTGACTGCAGGACATTGGTGTGAGGCTTCCCTTGCTCCGCAGGATAATTTGACCCAAACCATCCCTCCCTGTGCAAATTAAAACCCAGCTGATGCCAACTCTGGCCCACTCTGCAAACACACAGCTGTTCCAACAGAATCCTGC
Source organism: Chloebia gouldiae (assembly GCA_003676055.1). NCBI lineage: Eukaryota > Metazoa > Chordata > Aves > Passeriformes > Passeridae > Chloebia > Chloebia gouldiae. The sequence goes on along the minus strand of QUSF01001465.1, from coordinate 1,262 downwards.
GAGTTCTCCTGATGTTTCTAGAAAATCTGAGATACCAGAAGAAGAATTCCCCCTTTTTGAGACACTCAGCCTCCCAACAGTTCATTACTCACTTCACTAACGAAGCAGCCTCAGGCAGCACCTCCGCAAAGGTGTCCCGAAAAACGATGGCATTTTTCCTCTTGCAGTTCTGTATGACATCATTGGCCAAGTAAAAAAGGTTCAGCCGATGAGGAAACGCAGCTGAGGAATAAAGGAAATTTAGAGTCAGCATCAGACACAAGTACCACGACAGCCACACCTTGATCCCAATCCTTCAGAGCTGCTTTGGGAAAGTTGCAGAGTTTCCAACCCTGAAGACTAGAGTGGATATCTTCAATTTACAAATGATCTTCAGGCTCCCCCAGCTGTGCTTGCTCCTCTGACCCTCCTCATGTTCAAAAGCTCCAAACTGAGTTATTTCAGCAAACCCCTTCCTCAGAGTGCATAAACTTGGGAAGCTCATCCAAATGCAAATGATGGTAATGAGCTCCTTCGTTTTACTAAAGGACATTGCCAAGGATTAAACTTAGAGGAACAGTGCCAAAAGATGGTGTTACTTCACTCACCCGTGTGTTGTCACCTCTCACCTGCCCATGTCAGCCCTGGCTGCAACCAGAATCAGTTTTTATCTACAGATCCCTCAATTCTCTATCCTTCTTCATTTTCCAGCTGTCCCTACATTGGTACAGCCACTTCCCACAGCACGGCTGCACCTTGCAGCTCTCCTGCTCTCTAGGATTCCTCTCAGGAAGCTCAGCATCCTTCCTGCTCCACAGCCCTGGGTGGGGGAGCTCACCCCTCACTCAGCAAAAAGCTGAAAAAAAAAAGCAAAAAAGCTGAAAAAAAAAAAAAAGCAAAAAAGCTCTCAGCAGCAACATTCCACCCGTGCTGCCCTCCCAGTTCAAAAGGAAGATCCTGCACAGAAAATCCTCCTCTGAGGGGAAGCGCAGCTGAGGCCACAAGGAAAGGCTTGGCTTGGATGGGTTCTCACATCCCCAGGGGTGGATGTTTTTAAGCCTCCCTGAGCCCCTGCCAGCAGCTCCCCTGGCACTGTGCCCCTGAGCATCACTCCAGAGCGGGCTGAGGAAGGGCACGGGGACAGAGCCCTCAGGCAGTGCCTGCCCCAGGACACCACCAAAGGCCTGAGAGGCAGCGAGCCACCGCCAGCAGCTCCTCGCCCCCAGCCCTGCATCGCATCCCAGGAGGAATTTTATCCCTGACCCTGCTCCTCTGGCCATGGC
>QUSF01001464.1:0-11601 GCA_003676055.1 Chloebia gouldiae | reverse complement strand
GCCATGGCCAGAGGAGCAGGGTCAGGGATAAAATTCCTCCTGGGATGCGATGCAGGGCTGGGGGCGAGGAGCTGCTGGCGGTGGCTCGCTGCCTCTCAGGCCTTTGGTGGTGTCCTGGGGCAGGCACTGCCTGAGGGCTCTGTCCCCGTGCCCTTCCTCAGCCCGCTCTGGAGTGATGCTCAGGGGCACAGTGCCAGGGGAGCTGCTGGCAGGGGCTCAGGGAGGCTTAAAAACATCCACCCCTGGGGATGTGAGAACCCATCCAAGCCAAGCCTTTCCTTGTGGCCTCAGCTGCGCTTCCCCTCAGAGGAGGATTTTCTGTGCAGGATCTTCCTTTTGAACTGGGAGGGCAGCACGGGTGGAATGTTGCTGCTGAGAGCTTTTTTGCTTTTTTTTTTTTTTCAGCTTTTTTGCTTTTTTTTTTCAGCTTTTTGCTGAGTGAGGGGTGAGCTCCCCCACCCAGGGCTGTGGAGCAGGAAGGATGCTGAGCTTCCTGAGAGGAATCCTAGAGAGCAGGAGAGCTGCAAGGTGCAGCCGTGCTGTGGGAAGTGGCTGTACCAATGTAGGGACAGCTGGAAAATGAAGAAGGATAGAGAATTGAGGGATCTGTAGATAAAAACTGATTCTGGTTGCAGCCAGGGCTGACATGGGCAGGTGAGAGGTGACAACACACGGGTGAGTGAAGTAACACCATCTTTTGGCACTGTTCCTCTAAGTTTAATCCTTGGCAATGTCCTTTAGTAAAACGAAGGAGCTCATTACCATCATTTGCATTTGGATGAGCTTCCCAAGTTTATGCACTCTGAGGAAGGGGTTTGCTGAAATAACTCAGTTTGGAGCTTTTGAACATGAGGAGGGTCAGAGGAGCAAGCACAGCTGGGGGAGCCTGAAGATCATTTGTAAATTGAAGATATCCACTCTAGTCTTCAGGGTTGGAAACTCTGCAACTTTCCCAAAGCAGCTCTGAAGGATTGGGATCAAGGTGTGGCTGTCGTGGTACTTGTGTCTGATGCTGACTCTAAATTTCCTTTATTCCTCAGCTGCGTTTCCTCATCGGCTGAACCTTTTTTACTTGGCCAATGATGTCATACAGAACTGCAAGAGGAAAAATGCCATCGTTTTTCGGGACACCTTTGCGGAGGTGCTGCCTGAGGCTGCTTCGTTAGTGAAGTGAGTAATGAACTGTTGGGAGGCTGAGTGTCTCAAAAAGGGGGAATTCTTCTTCTGGTATCTCAGATTTTCTAGAAACATCAGGAGAACTCGCAGGATTCTGTTGGAACAGCTGTGTGTTTGCAGAGTGGGCCAGAGTTGGCATCAGCTGGGTTTTAATTTGCACAGGGAGGGATGGTTTGGGTCAAATTATCCTGCGGAGCAAGGGAAGCCTCACACCAATGTCCTGCAGTCAGGGGGTAAAGAACTCTTCTCTTCCAGGGATCCATCTGTTTCCAAATCCATCGAAAGAATCTTCAAAATCTGGGAGGACCGAAACGTGTACCCCGAGGAAACCATTTTGGCACTGAAAGAAGCACTGAGTAAGTCACTTACCCTTTGCATTTCTCACCTTACAAACTGCCACGTGAAGTCGTAGAAATAATCTGAGGGGAACGAGGGGCATTTGCACCTGGCACAGGCTGCAACGTAGCCGGGTGTGGGACGTCAGCAGCGCTGGATTCTCCTGCTTTACCTCTTTTGTACCTTCCTTAAGGCAACCGTGAATTCTTTCCCACGAGCTGGAACTGCTCCAGCTGCCAGCGAGCAGAACGTGAGGCTGAAATGGTCCTGCACGTCCTGAGCGGGGTGCTCTGGCTCTACCTCCTTGTCCTGTTGAGTCATAGGCTGGTTTGAGCAGCGCTGTTTGTGGGGCAGGGAGAGGCAGGAGCAAAGCTGGAGGGTGAAGAGCCCTCAAGTCCTTAGGGGAGAAACACGTGGAGTCGGTTAAAACCAGGAATTAGCAGTGCAGTACTTGCAGGAATCAGCCCAGGTTTTGGCTGCAGGTGCTCAGGAAACCCTCGGGTGTGGTCTGAAGGTCAGTGGCCATGGTGGCAGGAGGAAGGTGGTGTCTCGGGTCGGGCTGTGGCACGAGGACAGGCTTGAGCTGGGTGTTGCATGCTGAGAAGTGACGTTTGTGCTTTGTGCTCTGAAATCGCTCATTTCCCTAACTCGAAAACGGGTCTGTGAGGTTCCAGGTAAATCAGGTATTGTGGCTGCTTTCCCAATGGGCAGCGCTTGTCCATTCCATGCTGATTCCATTACAGCCTCCCTTAAAGAGTTTCGTTTTTAGATTCCTTGTGTTTTCCCTTTTTGCTGTGATTTTTGAACTGCCTTAGTGTAAGGGCAAACAGAAACTTGATTTAAAAATGGCAGACCACCCCCAGGTTGCTGCATTCCTGAGTAAACTGAGGTTCTCTTGGGCATCCAGCAGCTCCTCTAAGGAAGTTGGTCGAGGTATTTTAAAACAAATTTCTGTTCACTCTTTCACCGTGCAACTGTATGGCACCAAAAACCAGATTTTGACAGGAATCCCATAATGCCAGACTGCCAAAAATGAAATGTTTTCCAGGTACCACTTTCAAAACTCAGAAGCAGCTGAAAGAGTCTCTGAACAAACCGAATAAGCCGTGGAAGAAATCACAAAGTAAGGAACCACTGTGAACTCTGTGCACTCATGCAGAAATTGGCTGCTCCAGGAGCAGAAGGGCTGAGCCCAGCGTGGGCTGAGCCAGCTGAGCCTGCAGGCTCACAAGGGCCCCAAGATGTGCACACCAAGGAGGTGCTGGTCAAAATGTAAAGAAAAGAAATGAGGCAAAAATAAGATGTGAGAGCAGAGGTTGTGGACAGGAGAGGAAGGAGCTGGTGGAACCTCTTGGAGGCTGCTCTTAGGCTGGTCAGAGATGGAGAGAAGACAGAGAGAAGCAGGAGATGGACATTCCATCGTGCTCAGGAGCACTCCTGCCCCAGCAGGCTGGGCTGGGAGGAGGAACCTGCAGCTGGGAGTGCAGGGACAGGATGTGAGAGTCCAGAACCCAGACAGGAGAGAATTTATCACACCAGAGTGACTTTAACCATCTCATTTTGCACCAACACCCCGAGTGGTCCCCACAGAGGTGGTGAGATGTCAGGTGTGACGTGTGGGACATCAGGGGTGACATCAGAAGGTTAAAAGAACTGGGGAGCGTTGATTATTGTGTATGTGAACACCAGGAGCTGCTTTCCCAGACAGAACTGGGCTGTGTCCAGCGTGGATGGAGGGTTTGGTGCTTTGCTTCTCATCAGCTCATTTCTTCTTTCCCGTTTCTCCGATTTTTGTCCGGAATCTGATGGATTCGGTCTCTTGCCAGCAGGACTCGTCCCCCCCACCCTGTAAGCAGGTGTGACAGTTGTTAAGGCTCTGAGCATGGTCAGTCCTAGGAAGTGCCCAAGGGAAGCCCTGCCCACAGGAAACCTGGGCTCCGTGTCAGCTCCAGGTCTGGCACTTTGGGAATGACATTCCCTTCCTTCTAGAGAGGCGGAACGCCTTGGATAAGGCTGTCAGAGCCACCTCGTTGCAGGGACTTGTCTTCCTGAGGAAAAGGTGTGCCCAGGAAACGTTCAGAGCACGTTAAAAAGCAGCAGGGTCACTCGCTGAGCTCGGTCCCAACCCAGCTGTGCGTGACCCCGTGAGCTGCCCGGAGCACTGAGGGACACATGCATGGAGGGGAGGATGTGATGGGTACCACGTGGAGTTATCTTAAAATGTCTCTTATTAGGCTGCCTTTTCTGACTGACTTTCCACTGGGATCGGGTTCCTTCACTTCTTCACAATTTTCCTTTATCCCCACAGCCTCCACCAACCCCAAAGCTGCTCTGAAGTCCAAGATTGTTGCCGAATTCCGAGTAAGTCTGTGAGTGGAAGTGACCCACGGCACTGACCCCCACCCTGGGGGGGTTTGCATGTGGGGTGACCCCAGGCCCAGGAGCCACCTGTGGTGTGGGGGCTGTGACACCCGTGGGGCCGACACGGGGAGGGTCTGGGCAAGCTCAGGACATCCTTGTGAAGAGGAGTTTGAGGTGGCTGAGGAGTTGGTGGCAACACATTGATCTAAATTCAGTCCCCTTACAGAGTGGGATATATTCACGAAATGCACAGGCACCTGTAGAGTGAAATGGGCAGTAAATAAAAAAAAAAAACCTGTCCCTGCTTTTAACTGGATTTGTGGAATTGTAGCTCCTTCCCGAGCCCAGGTCTGCTCTCCGTGAGACTTGAGGTTGAAAATCCCAGGCTCCACGTGGTTCCTGGGTTAAGTCTTGCTTGGAAGCAGTCTGGAACCAGAGCAGAGGCAGGACTTCTCTTTGGAATGTGATGAGGGGGTTTATGCTGTTTGTTTTTTTTCCCAGCCCCAGTCCCTCATTGATGAGCTGCTGCTGTACAAACGCTCAGAAGATCAGATAGAGCTGAAGGAGAAGCAGCTTTCCACTATGAGGGTGGACGTCTGCAGCACTGAGACACTCAAGTGCTTGAAAGGTAAAGCCCCGAGAGCACCAAAGGTGTCGTGGGAGCTCCTCAGTTCTGTGGAGATGGGGAAATGCCAGAACTTGTGTCTGGAAAACACCAGAATTTCAGAGTAAGGTTAAGAACCAGCAACCAGGAGCCAAAAATCTTGGTTATTTTGAATTTCTGTGGAAACTCTGAGGTGCAGAGCTCAGACCAAGCTGAAAAAGACTGTCTGAAAACAAACAAATCTTCCAGCAACCAGGCCTCCTCCTTGCCAGGGTGACCAGGGTGGTCTGGGAGCCTGCAGCTCCACTGTCCCGATATTCCAGGTGCTGCCACCGAGGCCACACTTCTGTGGTTTGGCATGTGGCAGCTCATTCCATGGTGTTCATCTCCCTGCAGATAAAACAGGCGGGAAGAAGTTCTCCAAGGAGTTTGAAGAAGCAAGTTCAAAGCTGGAGGAATTTGTCAATGGCTTGGACAAGCAAGTGAAGAACGGCCCCTCACTCACCGAGGCGCTGGAGAACGCTGGGATATTCTACGAGGCACAATACAAAGAAGTCAAGGTGGTGGCAAATGTGAGTGTGCCTTTTTCTGGATCCTCCACGGGTGGAACAGCATCTGGGCACCTCAGAGGCTGGAAAATGCCTCATCTCTATTCTCAAATTAAAAAGTTTGTGGGGTTGGTGTAAGGGTGGTTTCCAAAGGGAGCAGAATATGGAGGGTTTGGGCAAGACAAGGATATGCTCCCTCAATCTAGCAGTTGGAAGCTCAATTTGTGTGTGTTGCTGGAATGTTGGGTGCCCTCTAGATCCTTAAACAGGGCAAAATTACAGTTAGCGTGACAAATCCTGAATTCTGGAAACTTGGGATTTATGTGAGGGCAGTAGTAAAGTGTTACAAAAACAACCAACACCCTCCAGAACCTGCCAAAAGCCCCAAATGGGCATTTGTAAAAATATGTGGGGGGCTACAAAAATTATTTTAAAGTCAGTGGAAAACGTTTTTATCCTCCCCACTTTTCGTGGTTGTTGCCGTGGGAGTCCCATGGAGTTTTTACCACTGCAGGGTCCAGGGATTTGGAATTGTTTTTCTCAGGCTGTGTTTTGCTTCCTTAAGGAAGCGACTGAGGCGTGAAAGATCCCCAGTCCAGTGTCTTTCCTTCCTTAGGCCTATAAAACGTTTGCTAACCGAGTGAGCAATCTGAAGAAAAAGCTGGACCAGCTGAAAGCCACCCTTCCCGATCCCGAGGAGTCTCCTGTCCCTTCTCCCAGCATGGATGCTCCGTCTCCGACGGGCTCCGAGTCCCCTTTCCAGGGCATGGGGGAGGAGAACAGCGCCCGCTCTCCGGCAGCCGGAGGCCGCAAGATGGTTTCTCCAGAGCCTGCCACGGATAATCGGGACGTGGAAGACATGGAGCTCTCTGATGTGGAGGATGACACGTCTAAAATCATTGGTACGTGGTTTGATACAGGACAAACCAGCTTTTTCCAGCTTCACTTGGGATGTGGAGGAGGCACAAAGCTGTGCTGGGCTCTGGGTTGGGGCTGTTGGGTTTGAATCTCCTGGCAGAGAAGTGCCAGTCCCACTGTGATCATTACCAGCTCCCAAAACACTTAACCAAAGATGTTTTTACATCTGCGGGAATCAGAACTGACGTTCCCTCAGTCTCTCTGTGGGCACTGAGTGACCTTTCTGCTGTCGTTCTCCCCTCTCTGCTGCAGTGGAGGAGAGGAAGGACAAACAGGCTGCTCCACCAGCCCCGGCCCCCGCCAAGACCGAGAGCGTCCCCAAGGCGGTGCCGGCGGCCGCCGCGGCCTCGGGGACGGTGGCCACGCCGGCCCCTCCGACCCCCCTGGCCCCGAAGGTGGCGAGCACAGCTCCCATCCCTCTGGCACCGGCGCTTGCCTTACCCAACCTGGCCAACGTGGACCTGGCCAAGATCAGCTCCATCCTGAGCAGCTTGACGTCGGTGATGAAGAGCACGGGTGAGTTCCGAGCCTGGCCGTGGGCACGGGGTGATCATTTCAAGGTTTAATTGTCTCAGAATAAACGCGAGTTACTGCTCTCAGAGGTCTGGTTGGGTCTCTGGCACATGGTGGCACTTCCTGAGCCTCTCGTGCTCCATGGTGCCTGTGGGAAGCCTGAATCCAAGGCACGTGTGTTGTCAGAGCAGCCCAGGTGAGTGCTGTGTGCTCCCGCCCCAGGTGTGAGTCCCGCCTCGAGACCCTCGCCGGGGACCCCGACCAGCCCCTCAGCTCTCACCAGCGGCCTGAAGACTCCTGTCCTGGGAACCCCGTCTGCTCCTTCGAATCCGTTAGCAAATATTCTCTCCAAAGTGGAGATAACTCCGGAAAGCATTCTGTCGGCTCTCTCCAAAACCCAGACCCAGACAGCGCCGGCGCTGCAAGGTACCGGGCTGGGTGCTGGGGGAGGGCTGGCGGGTGTCTGAGGGCAGTGGCCAGGCTGAAATGTGCTGCTCTGCTGGTCCCAAAGTGAGAACAGAGGGAGAAAAGCTTCACTGGAATGTTTTTACGTCTCCGGCACGTGTGGATGGCGTTTCTCAGGTGGCACAGGTGTCACGGAACAGTGAGATTTGTCACTTCCCTGTACTTGCCTGTACTTCCTGCTTGTGCTGTGGCTGACACGCACGTATCTGGAACATTCCGGACACGCACGTATCTGGAACATTCCGTGAACAGAACAGGAGACCAAGAGGTTCTACTGCTCTGGCACCTTGCCACGGTCACCTGGCCAGCAGGGCAGGTTTTCCCACTCCTGGCTGCAGACCTGGTCTAGTTCTTACCCACCTGACCCCATGGTGTAATTTATATTTGTAGATGTTGCAGCTCGCTGGGTGCTAATGTCAATGCAGCAAAATCCAGTCGTCTTCGTGGCTGGAGACTGGGGGGTGTAAAGTGCCAACACAGGAGCCATTCCCGTGGCTTGGGGTGGTTTTCCCCTGCCCTCAGTACCTGATGCAGCAGTTCTGTTTTCCAGGGCTGTCGTCCTTGCTGCAGAGCGTGGCTGGGAGCACCGTTCAGTCAGGAGAACCTGCCTCGCAGAGCACCTCGGCGTCGCCAGCCAACAGCACCGTGCCGTGCGTCAAGGGGAGGAATGTTCCTTCCAACCCGCAGTCCTTCGTAGCCAAAAGTTTTGGTTATTCTCCAAACTCGACCACCGCAGAGGTTTCCTCCACTTCAGTCAATAAGGCTCCCGTCGGACATACCCCAGCACTGTCCAGCTCTGGTTTTAAGCCACCAAATAATTCCCTGGGGTTTTCCAGTTCTCACCCTACCAGTCCTTCCTCCCTTTTGCCAACAGAAACCTCACTGGCTCAATCCTCGGAAATTTCAAAAGCCAAGCTGGAATCGGAACCCCCTTCTCCCAGCTTGGAGATGAAGATACACAACTTCCTGAAGGGAAATCCTGGCTTCAGTGGCCTGAACTTGAATATTCCCATCCTCAGCAGCTTGGGGTCCAGCATGGGAACGGAGAGTCACGCCTCTGACTTCCAGCGTGCTCCCACCAGCACTTCCATGGACAACGTGGACGGGACGCCAGTGCGCGACGAGCGCAGCGGGACGCCCACCCAGGACGAGATGATGGACAAGCCGACGTCGAGCAACGTCGACACCATCTCCCTGCTGTCGAAAATCATGAGCCCCGGTTCTTCAACTCCCAGCAGCACCAGGTCGCCTCTGCAGGGCCGGGATGATGGATATTCCCAAGAACTTCCCAGTTCCGTGCACGGCTACCGGCCCTTCGGCCTTGGCAGGGAGTCCCCGGGCAGCCTGTACAAGCCAGCTGCGGACAGCAGGGAGATGCCCTCCTCCTTGATGGACTCCTCCCAGGAGAAGTTTTACCCAGATACGTCTTTCCAAGAAGATGAGGATTACCGTGACTTCGACTACTCCGGGCCGCCGCCCTCGGCCATGCTGAACCTGGAGAAGAAGCCGGTCAAGTCTATCCTGAAATCGAGTAAACTCCCCGATTCTGCCGAGTACCAGCCGGTGCTGTCCAGCTACGGTCAGCGGTCGCAGGAGTTCGGCGTGAAGCCGTCCTTCCCCCCGGCCATGAGGTCTATCCTGGATCAGAGCGAGAGCTGCGAGGCGCTGGCCTCGTCCCCGGGGATGTTCGGGAGCTACGGCCGCCGGGGGAAGGACTCGGCCTCGGACGGGTCCCCGTCGCCCAGCAAGAACGACGTGTTCTTCACGCCGGACTCCAACCACAGCGCCCTGCCCAAGCCCGGCCTCCCGCAGAAGCAATACTCGGACTCGCCCCACGCGCTTCCCCACCGCTCGCTCTTCTCTCCCCAAAACGCCCTCCCCAGCCCCACCGGCCGAGCGCCGGCGGCGGGCGGGGACAAACCCTTGGCTTCCTCCATCTCCGCCACCTCCACCATCGAGTTCAAGAACATGCTCAAAAACGCCTCCCGGAAGCCCTCCGAGGAGAAGCACTTTGGGCAGATGCCCAAAAGCGGCTCCGGCGAGGCGGGGAGCTTGTCGGGGGCTGCGAAGGGCGAGCCGCAGCCGCCGGAGGAGCACTACCGCATCGAGACGCGCGTCTCCTCCTCCTGCCTGGACCTGCCCGACAGCACCGAGGAGAAGGGGGCCCCCATCGAGACGCTGGGCTACCACAACGCCTCGAGCCGGGGCATGTCCGGGGAGCCCATCCAGACCGTGGAGTCCATCCGGGTGCTGGGCAAGGGCAGCCGGGGCCACGGGCGCGAGGGGAGCCGGGCGGGCTGGTTCGAGCTGAGCGGCGGCGGCGGCGCCTTCGACAACGGCCCCTCGGGCTCCTCGGAGCTGCCCGGCATGGGCGGCTTCGCGGCGCCCTACAAGGAGCACGTGCCGCCCTTCCCGGAGAGCGTCAACAACTTCCGAACCAACAGCTTCGGCTCCGCCTTCGAGCACCGCCTGCCGCCGCCGCCGCCCCTCGCGCCGCCTCCCCTGGAGCACGGGAACCCCTTCCCGCCGCCGCGGGAGCCGGTGGGGCCGCCCGCCGTGCCGCCGCCCGCTCCCGCCAAGGACCACGGCGGCCTCTTCCCGAGGGACCACGCGGTCCCTCCCCGCATGCCGTCGGTGGATCACGCCAACCCCTTCTCCAAGGAAACGCCCGCGCCGCTCCCGCTGCCCCACGGCGTCCCCCCGCCCCCCTCGGTGGAGCACGCGGGGGTCCCGTTCCCCACGCCCCCGCCGCCCCCGGTGCCCGGGGAGCACGCCGGGGTCCCCTTCCCCGCGCAGCCGCCGCCGCCGCCGGCCGGGGAGCACGGCGGGGTCCCCTTCGCCGCGCCGCCGCCCATGGAGCACGGCGCCTTCCCCAAGGAGCACAGTACGATGCAAGGGACGCTGAAGGAGCACTTCGGGGGGGCGCAGCCGCGGGACCCCCTGCCCCGCGCGCGAGACCCCGCGGGGCCCGGCCCCCTGCCCCGCGAGCAGCTGGGGGCCGCGCGCGGGCTGGGCCCCCCGGCCCACCGGGACCCCGGCGGCCGCGGCTCCGTCCTGCTCCGCGCGCCCCGCGCCGAGTTCCGCCCGCGGGAGCCCTTCGGCGGCAGGGACCCCTTCCAGAGCCTGAAGCGGCCACGGCCGCCCTTCGGAAGAGGGGGAGCCCCCTTCTTCACCCCTAAGCGCCCCTTCTTTCCTCCCCGGTACTGACGCAGCTGCCGAGCTCCTGGGGCTGCCCTTTCCTTTGTTTTCTTCTTTTTTTTTTTTAATTTTCCTTTTTTTTTCTTTTTCTTTTTCCTTCCCTCAACGACCCCTGTAACCTTCTCCTAAATTAAATGTTCTGTACTTTTCGGTTGGTTCTATCCCCAGCCCCCCCAGCACTGGGTGAGACAAGAAAACAGACACAAACCAATGTTTTAACAAGAAGAAGCCACGTTGCTGTTAAATAAAACCTTCAGTAGTAGTTGAAAAAGTTAAGACAAAAAAAAAAATTAAAAGAAAGGAAAAACTCTGAAAGCTTCGAGAGGAGCGCTGAGTGGTGTTGGGGTGTTGGTTTCCAGCCGATCCCAGAATTGCTGCTGCAGGGAAGGGAGACTCTCCCCTGTTCCTCCTGTCTGCCAGAAGCACCAAAAGAAGGCAAAAAAAGGGTCGAGGAACCCACCCAAACCCACCTTGGAGCTCCGTGGGACTGCGGCAGCAAGAAAACCCGAGCCCGTCCCCCCTGCTTGGGAAGACTGGCTGGGTTTGGGTTCATTTGGGGATCTTTTTGATTTTTTGTTTGTTTTTTCTTCTCCCCGGGATCACTGTTGACTTTCTACGTGTGTGTATATAGCAATCACTTTTTAATTCCCTCTGGGCTCGTTCACCACCCGCAGCCGGAGCCCGGCGGGGGCTCAGAGGGGTCCCCCCCACACACCCACGGCCGCCCCCGCGGCTTTTATATGAAGTCGGGATTTTACTTGATTTATTTTAATTTTTTTTTTGGTTGGTTGGTTTTTAGTTGCCTCCATCGTACCTGTTTTGATACCGGTGTGGGCTTCAGGATCTGCATAAAAAGTACCAAACCAGCGGCTGGCGGGTCCGTTCTTTCTCGCGTGCGCTGTGGGGCGGCTCCTTTCCCCCCCCCGCCCTTTCCATGGTTCCGTCCCGTCTGCCGCGCTCCCGCACGGGCGGGCGAGTCCAACGCGGCTTCCGCGGGGGAGGAGGGGGAGGCAGGTCCCGTTCCCGGTTCCGGCGGAACGGGCGGAGCCTCGGCCATGTCGGCGCGCGCCGGTTCGCGGCTGCTGCTGGCGGGAGCCCCGCGGCGACACCGGGTGCGCTCGGGACCCCCGGGACCCTCCCCATCCCCGCACGGCCCCTGCCCGCTCCCCTCCGGGCCGCCGCCTTGCGCCGGTGACCGCGCCGGTGACCGCGCCGGTGACCGCGGCGGTGCTCGCCGTGACCCGCAGGTGTCCGCGCCCGGCCCCGAGCGCCTCCGGCTCTTCCAGCGGCTGCGGGCGGCGGCGGCGGAGCGGGAGGATGGAGCCGGCGGCGGCCGCCGCCTCCCGCCGGGGACCCCGATCCGCATCGCGCTGCCCGGCGGGCGCCGCCTGCCCGGCCGGGCGCTGCGGACCACCCCGTTCCAGGTGGCCACCGAGCTCGGGTACGGCCCGAGGGCGTCCCCGCGCTGTCCCCAGGGTCCCC
>QUSF01001461.1:0-11627 GCA_003676055.1 Chloebia gouldiae | reverse complement strand
CCAGTGATAAGTGGGGCAAGAAGCTGAGTAACAACTTACCTGTTTTACAGAACACAAGTTCTGATACAGCCAATAGTACACCCACACAACAAAGGGATCTTCAGGACACTCCTTTATTTCGTAACATGGAATGGGTAGCAAAATGCTGGCATTTATCTGAACTGGAAGCCATGTTCCTCTCCTGTTTCTCCTTGAGCACGCTGTGTGTTATTTGCAGAATTCACTGCCCAGCCCATCAATCCTCTCTTAGCCATTTGCTAAATGGCACAACTACCAAAATACAGGTGCCAGCATAATCAGCCCAGCACTAATCCAGCACTCCTTTGATGGTGCACAGGAGCACAGAATGGCTTGGGTTGGAAGGGACAATTAGAGGCCATCTCATCCAACGCTCAGCAGTGAGCAGGGACACCTTTAACTAGGTCAGGCTGCTCAGAGCACAAGCTTGAAAGTCTGTAGGGTTGATGTCCACCTCTCTGGGCAACCTGTGCCAGGGTTTCAAAACCTACAGTTTTAAGGAATGGGTTTCTTTTGTCTAGTCTGAATTGACCATCGACCACCTTTTAGATGAAAACCAATCCCCCTCGCTCTGGTCACAAAAAGTCCTACTAAAAATTCTGTCCCATCAATTTTACCCTTAAGGTACTGAAAGGCAGCAATCAGGTCTCCCTGGAGTCTTCTCTCGTCCAGGCTGAACAGCCCCAGCTCTCCCAGCCTATCTCCAAAGCAGAAGGGCTCCAGACCTCAGAGCATTTTGTCCCTCTGCTGGACTAGACCCAACAGAACCATGTCCTTCCTGTGTCTGGGACCCAGAGTTGGATACAGTACTCTGTCGTGGTAGAGACAGAGACAATGCAAAGCAACACAATCCATTTCCAAAAGATTTCAGAGCCTGTATTTATTCTAGTGTGCCTGCTTTTTCTACATTTTTACAAAGCACATAAGTTTACACTTGACTCATTGGTCACAAGAGACAAGCAAAGTACTTATTGGAATAGGCAATTGCAGGTTTCTCTTATTCATCCTTCATTCTTGGATTGTATGTCAACAGCCTTGGTAGAAAATTCTTTTGGTGTAAACATGGATCCTCTTATCAAACTTCTCTCTGGCTCACCAAAGTCGCTGTAAATTGTGGGAATCTTTAAAATTAGAGGGTTTTGGGAAAGTTGCAAAAGGCAGGCCTCACAGTCAGCAAAAGTGTGACTAAAGCTAAGCAGTAAGATTTGTGAGCAGAAAAATTATATATGAAGTAGAGAAGTAAGGACAAATAGAACAATGATCTGTGTATTAACACTTGGCAAAATTACTCCCTAAGCTACAGAAAAGTGTATCTAGCAAGATATTAGGAAGTTCTAAGCTTTCTAATGGAGCTCTGTGCATTCGGTTTTCAGGCTTAAAATACAAGTAATACACGTAATAAAAGTAGGTATTGCATTGAAAAGAAGCAAGCATTTGTTTAAGAAAAGGTACATGTGCTTCTAGTGGTTGGGTAAATCTATTTTCAGTATGCTTTTGCTCTGTATGACTGGACAAAAAACTTTTAAAGTACGTTGTAACATTAAGTTATTTGTCTGCTGCCAGGGATGTGAGCTGCTGGCATCTGCCCATTGTCACAACCATGTAATGAGACTGATGCCAGAGAAGAAACAGCTCAAGACATGTTCCTCAGCAGTCCTGTCCCGTTCCTCATTTGTACATAGACCCCCGGCCAGCAGTATAAAACATCTTCCACAGTACTCCAGGTGGAGTCTCATCTAAGCAGAGCGGTGCAATCTCCTCTTTCAACCTGCTGGGCACTGTCCTTTGGATGCACATGGCTGGCTCATGTCCAGCCTCTCATCTAGCAGCAGCCCCAAGTACTTCTTGGCCAGGCTGCTCTCCATCCCTTCATGCCCCAAGCTGTGAGATCAGCTGGGTTGGGACTGGTCACAGCCCTTGGACTGAGCTGCTGGGCTGGATGAGCTCCCTCCCAAAGAAGGAGGAACCCACTTCCCACACAACTCCAGCCTGGCCATGAGGTCACAGCAGGCTCTGGGGCCACGGCAGGCTCTGAGGTCACAGCAGGCTTTGAGGTCACAGAGGTCCCAGAGCGCCATGGTTCCACAGCACCACAACGCCCGAGCAGGCAGTCCTTGAGCACAACTGTTGCGGCAGCAGCGGCGGTGGCAGCAGTGGTGCTGACATTGGGACAGCGGTGTCAGAAGAGTGGTGGCAGCAAGAGCTGTGGGAGTGGCAGAGGACAAGGCACCATGGCCTTTGCTCTGCGCCTCCTCCTCCTGCTCTTCCTGGCCGTGGCCCTGCCTGCCAGGGCTGCCCAGGCTGCTCCGCTGCAAGTGCGGGGAGCAGGTGAGCCGGCAGCCTGGCTCCTCTTTTTTGAGACAGCGCTCCCTGCTCCCTGGGAAGCGCTGGGGATGATTTTCCCATGGGCTTTAGGGAGGGTTTCTTCTGTGGGTGGGAGAGACATCCCATGGGCCCTAGGCAGCCTCATTTCCCCCCCCAGGAATGTTACACAGGGCAGGGAAATTGTGTGGAGAGTGACCAGGGGCCAGCCCGGACCTTCCCAAGCCCCTGTGCAGCTTTGGCCATGTCCTTTGCCATCTTGCTCCCACAGCCTTACTGATCCCCTTGCACTGCCCCATTCCCATAGGCAGAGAGGGATCCCAGCACACCATGGAAATGGGTCTGGTCTGTGCTCCCTTCTAGATTGGGATGGTGACTTGGATGATTTGGAAATGCTGGTGAATGATGGTTTGATGACCTTGCCAGATGCTGAAGGCAAGTTCTCAATGTACCTTTCCTGAACGAATAATCAGTGTTAATGTGGCAAGAGCTTCCTTCTACCATTTCCGTTAAGTTCCTCTGAAGGTTGATGGATTCAGGAAAATTTGCCCTGCTCCTTTCTCAAGCCCTGAGTGATCCCACAGGATCACTGTTAGTGGGAGAAAGGAGCATTAAGCGCTCCAGCTTCCTCCCATGTGCAATGCCAGTGTGTCCTTCAGTGTGCTCTGTGTAGCCCAGAGAAGAGCAGAGAGGGAAGGGGCCAGGCCCAGGCCTGTATCCTGGGGCTGAGCCTTGGCTACAGCCTGAGGATCTCCAGTTGTGCCATGGGAGCTGTTCTGTCCTGCCTTTCTTTGCAGCTGAACCTGTTGGTGAAGGCGGTGCAGCTTCCCAACCCATACCCACAACTGAGCTTCTGGGAGATGCTGAGGGTAGGTCAAGGCCTTTCCCCCTGCCAGAGCAGCCATCTCAGAGCCCAAAGCTTGGCCAGGGGGGCATCGCTGCAGGTGCCAGGACAGAACCATGCATGTGTGTGCCCTCGCCCTGGGCCATCCCCTCACCGCTCCTGCGGCTCAGTGCTGCCCGTGCAGATGTGCAGAGATGAAAGAAGCTCCTGTGGCTGTTGAGTTACAGGTGTGGCTGCAGGGAGGACTTTCCCAGGTCCTTTGGTGGATGTTGATGGCAAGCCCAGCTTCCATCGTGGGGGTGAGTACTGTGTCCCTGCTGCCACCACAGGCTTAGTATGGGTTTTGTAAAATCCAGCGGGAAATGGAAATGTTTTGATCTAAGGTCCTCCAACAGGGAACAGTAAAGCTCCAGGATACAAGAAGCCCTATGAGCCCAATGAACACATGAGGCAGATGCTGAAGGAAATGGAACAGGCAGGACGAGGTGAGTGCATTACCCTCAGCCTTCCACTGGGGCTCAGCAGGCGGGGCCTTTCCCTGCACATCTGGACAAAGCCGTGCCCGGCGCAGCGAGAAGTGATCCATGGCAGCCTCGCTGCCCCGCTGCTGCTCTCACGGCCTGCAGGGCTGTTTCCCAGCCTCGCGTGACTGCAGCTTCTCCCCAGTCTCTGCAGGAAGGCATTTGGCACCAGCTGACAGGGAGCCCCAACTGCACCATGGGCTTGCAAACCCCTGCAGTTTCCTGGTCTCTGAGGAATACAGGCGGGGAGGGCAGCTGTTTGGAGAAGTGAGGGCCATGACTCAGCATGAAGAGTCTGCCCATTTTCCTGATCCTAACACTTTCACAAGCATTACTTCCAGAAGATTCCACCCTGCCAATAGGGAATAGCTGCACCCTATCCAGCTGTTCATTTTCCTTTATCAAGGGATTTGGCGAAAAGCTGTACTGAAGGTGGCATTTCCTGGTGTCAGCAGCGTCTCGTTGGCAGCCTCTGCTGCAGGAAGGAAGGCGATGCCAGGCACGGGCACAGGCACAGGAGGTGATTGCTATGCCGGGCTCAGCCAGGCTCAGCCCTCGGTGCGGCTGTGTGGCAGCAGCTCTTCTCCCAGGTCCTGCCCTTGCAAGGCCCGGCAGCAGCCAAAGCTGGAGTTGCCTCAGCTTCCAGGCCCCTGGAGCTCGTTCACAGCCCCGGGGAATCGTGACTCGTGCACCAACGTCCCTCCCGCTGCAGCTGCACCCGCAGCCACCCCTGAGTGCCCAGAGGCCCAAGGCACCGGAGCAGCCCCGAGCGGAAGCCCTGCTGCAAGCCCAGGGCCAGAGCCAGCCCTGGCTCCTGACTGGGCAGGGGCTGCACTGGGTCCTGACAGGGCCTGGCTCTGTTCCCTGGGGCTGGGGGAGCTGTCATGGGGCAGGGAGTGGTGAAATGGGGAATACTTGTGGAATGGCCTCCTGTAGTTTTTCTCAGGACTTTAGGAAAAGTTTCTGCAGTGGAAATGAGAGAGTCTTGAGAGGCCCCATTCTGTTCTCCCACCTTCCCAGGGATGTTGCACAGGGCCTGCAAAGAGGGTGGAGAGTTACCAGGAACCAGCCCAGAGCTCCCCAGAGCCCTGTGCAACTTTTGGCCTTGCCCATTTACATCTGGCTCCCATGGCCTTACCCGACCCCCTTACAGTGCCCAGTTTCCTGATGCAGAAGGTGATCCCATCACACCATGGAAATGGTTTGGATCTGTGCTCCCTTCTAGATGGGGTTCTTGGCAAAGCTTCTCCATTATCTTGGCTGCATAATGTTTTAAAGCTCTCTTGGCCCGCTTCAGGAATGTTCTCACTGTACCACCAAGGAATAATTGTTGACAACCGGACAGGAACCAGGTGACAGAAGCTTCTGTGGCTGTTGAGTTACAGGTGTGTCTGCAGAGAGGACTTTTCCTGCTCCTTTGCTGATTCCTACACAGAGGTCTGGCTCCCATCGCAGGGGTGAGTAGTGTGTCCCTGCTGCCCGACAGGCTCAGCCATGGTTTTGTGGGATTTTTTCAAGGGAAATGGAATTACGTTGCTCTAAGGTCCTCCAATGGGTAAGAGCAAAGCTACAGGACTCAAGAAACACCATGAGCCATCTGAACACATGAGGCAAATGCTGAAGGAAATGAAACAGTCAGGGCAAGGTGGGTGCATTTCCCTCAGCCTTCCCCTGGGACTCAGCAGCCGCGGTCTTTCCCTGCACATCTGGACAGGCCGTGCCTGGCACAGCGGGAAGGGATCCATGGCAGCCTCGCTGCCCCACTGCTGCTCTCACGGCCTGCAGGTTTGTTTGCCAGCCTGGCCTGGCTGCAGCTTCTCCCCAGCCTCTGCAGGAAGGCATCTGGCACCAGCTGACAGGGAGCCCCAACTGCACCACAGGCCATGCACATCCCGGGATCCCCAACAATCACCCAGTCCCCAGGCACATCCTGTGGGGTGGCAGCTTGAGAAGGGGGGTACCTGGCCTACCCAGATAGTTTATATGAGTTCCTGATCCATATCAAAAAATTCACAAGCACTGCCTCCTGAACACGCACCCTCCCATCTGTGTAATGGTTTCATGTGATCCAGCTGTCCTATTCCATTTCTCTAGAGAAGGACCAGAAAGCTGTGCTGAAGGTGGCGTTTCCCGGAGGAAGCTCATTGGCAGCCTCTGCTGCAGGAAGGGAGGCGCTGCCAGGCACAGTCACAGGAGGTAATTGCTGTGCCTCTGGGCCTGAGCCCTGCTGAGCCTTGAGCTGCCCTCTCTGCTGCTTGGCAGTGCGGGCACAGCCCGGACAAGGCCGGCACAGCCCAGAGGAATTATTATGCTCAGGGCACGCAGGTACTGAGCAGTCCTGCTGGGGTCCCTCTGTGGGAGACACGTACTGAAACCCGGGAGTGACTGCACGGGGTGCCCATGGTGGGGAAATGGCAGAGAGAGAGAGCAAGTCTCAAGGTGTCTTGACAGGGCCTGGGTATGTGCCCTTGGGCTGGAGGAGCAGTTCCAACAGAGGGAGGGAGAGAGGGAGTGGAGGAAGGAAGGAATGATTCTGGCACTACATGCTGCACTTATCCCCAGGACTTTAGGGACATTTCCTTCTGTGGGAGGGAGAGGGCCCCAGGGCCCTTGGGGTACTCCTGCCACCCCTCCAGGGATGTTGCAAAGGAGGGAATTCCTGCCACACCTCCAGGGCCTGCAAAGAGGATGGAGAGTGGCCATGAGCCAGTCCTGAGCACCCCAGGCCCCTGTGCAGCTTTGGCCGCATCCACTGACATCTGACTTCCATGGCCTTACCCAACACCCTTGCAGTGCCAATTTCCCAAAGGCAAAAGGGGATCCCAGCACGTCGTGGAAGCAGTTCTATTTTATGGTCCCTTCTAGACTGGAATCAGAACTGCTCGTCCTTCTGGACCACAGTTTGAAGACCTTGGCACGTGCTGTAGCCAGATTCTCAAAGTCCATTTTTACTTAGAGTATAATCAATGTGTCAGTGTGGAAAAACCTCATGCTTGTGCCACTTTCCTTAAGAGTAGGAAGGTTGTTGAAATCTGGAAGACTTGCCCTGCTCCAGTCTGGAGCCCTGACTGATCCCTCAGGATCGCTATCAGTGGGAGGAAGGAGCATTTGGCTCTCCATCTTCCACCCATGTGCAATGCCAGCATGTCCTTCAGTGTGCTCAGTGCAGCCCCGGAGAAAGCAGAGAAGGAAGGGGCTGGAGCCAGGGCTTTGCCCCAGGGCTGAGCCTTTTGCAGCTCCTTTGCCGGCCCCAGGGAACCTGAGCTGCTCCTGCTGCTGCTGCCAAGCCCCAGCCCAGGCTGGGGCTGCGTTTAGAGCTGCTGGAAGCTCCAGGGACTCCTTTCTGCCCCTCTCCTTCAATCCCAGTGTGGGGCCACCACAGGCACGTGGTCCTCCTGACCCTAATCCTGGGTGTAAGGCAGAGCTGACGGAGTGCCTTGGTGGGCATCAATCACCCAGGGGCACTCACTGGCACTGCAGCCTGAAGGAGAATCTTCATCAGTGTCACAGGAGCTGTTCTATCCTTCCTTTCTTTGCAGATAACCCTGCTGGTGAAAGTGATCTGGCTTCCCAACCCACATTCAGGATTGAGCCTGTGGGAGGTGCTGAGGGTAGGTCAAGGCCTTTCCCCCTGCAAGAGCAGCCAGCTCAGAGCCCAAAGCTTGGCCAGGGGGCCATCGCTGCAGACGCCAGGACAGAACCATGCACGTGTGTGCCCTCGCCCTGGGCCATCCCCTCACCGCTCCTGCGGCTCAGTGCTGCCCGTGCAGATGTGCAGAGATGACAGAAGCTCCTGTGGCTGTTGAGTTACAGGTGTGGCTGCAGGGAGGACTTTCCCAGGTCCTTTGGTGGATGTTGCTCGCAAGCCCAGCTTCCATCGTAGGGGTGAGTATTGTGTCCCTGCTGACCCTAGAGGCAGAGACATGGTTTTGTGGGATTCTTTCAAAGGAAATGGAAATATTTCTCTTAAGGTCCCCTGAGAAAAAAGAACAAACGTATAGGAAGTACTAAGTCCCAGGAGGAATCGAGACATCTGGACCAGATGCTGAGTGATCTGGAGCGACGCCGTGGTGGGTGCATTTTTCTCAGCCTTCTCCTGGGACTCAGCAGCCAGGGGCTTTCCCTGTACATCTGGACAGGCCGTGCAGGGCTGTTTCCCAGCCTAGCCTGGCTGCAGCTTCTCCCCAGCCTCTGCAGGAAGGCATTTGGCACCAGCTGACAGGGAGCCCCAACTGCACCACAGGCTTGCAGTCCCCTGCAATTTCCCAGTCTCTAGGCAGATCAGGAATGGCAGCTGTTTGTAAAATGGATGGCCCTGTAGCAACCCCTAGACCATAGGCCTTTTCCTGATCCTTATCCATGTCTTTGACAAGTATTACATCCTGAAGATGCTACCTCCCCTGTGGGGAATGGTTCCACCTGATCCAGCTGTCCCTTTTCCTATCTTCAGAGATGGACCACAGGGCTTTGCTGAAGGCAGCACTCCCTGGAGGAAGCAATGGCTTCGTGCCAGCCCCCGATACACGAAGGGGGGAAAGGCCAGACAGTGCCACAGAAGGTGATTTCTGTGCCAGGCTCAGCCAGCCTGAGCAGTCCTGCTGGGGTCCCTCTGTGGGAGACACGTCCTGAAACCTGGGAGTGAATGCATGGGGTGCCCAGGATGGAGAATGGCCAGAGGGGGACAGCAAGGCTCCAGTGTGTCCTGACAGGGCCTGACTCTCTCCCCTGGGCCTGGGGGAGCTGTCATAGGGCAGGGAGGGCCAGGGCTGGCAGGGGCTGCTCAGGGATGGGTTTGGCCCCTGTCCATCAAAGCAGCGACAGCCCAAGCAGCTGTGCTGTCCCCGGGCTCTCCTGCCAGCCTGCTGGGCTTTATTGGGTGGCACAGCCTTTGCCACGGGGTAGGCAAGGCGCTTGCAGGGCCCAGCTCTGGGGCAGAGAACCTCCTGGCCGTATGTACCGTGCTGCCAGCTCAGCAGTGCAGCACAGCACGTGCTCACGCTCCCCATTGCTCCCACAGACGCTATCAGTGAAACAGGAATATATGCCCCGGATCCAGTGCGCCTCCCAAGAATTTTCTGCCCCCAGGATGCACGCAGGTCCTGCATGATAGGCACGGTGGTGACTCTGTTCACTGTGCCACTAGTGCTGATGGGCTGCTATCTTGGCATTCGGAAGCTGTACGAGATCAGACGGTCAGTTGTTGATTTTTGTCCCCATTGTTCTTGTAACTCTGCTCATAGCAAGGGTAGCCTGACTCGTAGTCATGCTGCAGTGGATCTGTGGCCAGTCCATGGCTGTGCAGAGAATTCTGCTGAGGGTTCTGCTGCTGCCCAGTGCTTTCCTTGGCCTCTTATTTGCTGGGCCTTGTTCTGGGGGACCCGCTGGGGCTGCAGCCAGTGCTGGCTCCCACTGAGGATGCCTGGCCAAGAACAGCCCCAGGGGCACAGGGTAGAGGCACAGCGAGTTCTCAACAGTATTTGGGCAACGCAGTTCAGGACAGGACAGTGCTTATTTAGTAGCTCCTGTAAAGTTTCATGGCAACAGTGATGTTACCGCACAAGCAAATTTGTTCCAGTTCTGCGTTTAAGGAAATCCAACCTGATGAACGTTTGGCTTTGGCCTTGAGGCTTTGCTCTTTGTGTGAGCCCTGTTCTGGATTGATTCCCACTCAGTCTTGGAGCCAATTTTGGGTGAAGGCTCATCCCAGCCCTGACCCTTGGCACTTCTGGGCTCAAAGGGATCGCCAAGGCTGCACTGCACATGACTGGGGTTCAGGGCTCCATTATCAAAGGGCTCTGAGAAGTTTAATTTACTCTATTTTTTCTACATGGTTTTCTTTATGGAATTCCTTCCCTTTTTAAAAATTTTGTTTTAAAAAAACCCTTCTTTTCCAGAGCTTATTCCAGCTATTTGATATAGTGAATGATGATCTAATTACCTCATGGCTGAATTAGAAAACAGTAAGTACAATAATATGAAATAATATTTACACTCCTATGTCTTCCATACACTAATGAACCTTATGTTGGTCTGATGTGAGTAACAGAAGAGTTTGGCTCTGCTTTTTATTTCAAACAAGAAGCAGTCCTGGAACCTGTTGAGTCTGTTCACTTCATAGCTAAAGCAAACTGCCAGGATTCTTTATTGAGGAATATAAAATCTATCTTTTCTGTATATACTCCTGAGAAGTAACTGATGGAAATTAGGGATTTGGACTCTTTGGGAAGTACTGACCAGTTGGACATTGGCTCTCTGAAGCTCAGTCTGCAATACTCAATCTTTTTCAGAAGAGAATGTTGATTTTTTCCTGGCATTCACATTTATATTTGTGTTCAAAAACACATCTTGAAAGAAATTTACAACAGCTCTTTACGGTGCCTTAGTTGACTTTTATCTCTATCTCCATAGGTGCCAATGAAAACCTGGATGTGTCCATTAAAAAAGCTGCAAAGCAGACCCTGGAGACGAGGGCATTCATCTGCTCCTACCCTTTGGACGGGACCTTCTGATCCCTCCCGGACAGCAGGCACTCCTGAATGACAAACAGGGAGGAATTTGCTGCAGTTCCAGTATTAGACACCTTAAAATCATCTGTTATTTAATGTCTTTACTAAATGTATCTGTATAAAATAAAACTTCTTTGTAACCACAACGTCATAGGAAATGGATAAATGAAGACATTTTATTTAAAGCTGAAGTTACTTGATTATAGTCATAGATTAGATACGTATATAGATAGCTATAGTTATAGCTATAACTATAGCTATAGAATTAGATATATAGATATGTCTGTTCCCCTTGGGGCTGGATAAAGATAAGTGAGGTTTGGATGGGGAGATGTTTCTTCCCAGGGAAGGGATTTTGTGGTTTCTCAGTATCTTTGTACTTCAATCAGCTGCTCATTCACTGAGCAAGCCTGAAAGACTTGGGGAATCAGAACAGTTCTGTTTGGGAGGACATCTGGGTCTCTTGTCCAGCAGCACCATCAGGACATTTTGTTCCCAGGGTCCAGGGATGGTTTTGCTGTAACCCTGAGGGACACCACTGCTCACTGACATCCACTGTTCCTCTGAGCCATTGACCACAACACCCCTGGATGTGGGCACCCAGCCAATTCCTCATTCTCCAAACTGTGCCTGCATCAGATGCATAGCTCACCAAACGAGGGACAAGGATGCTGGGCAGGGCTGATGTGTCCAGGGCATTCTAGAAGTCCAGAGTGGTGGTGTCTGTAGCTCTTTCCTTGTGCACTGAGGTCTTGAGGTGTTGTTTCTGTTGTGTTTTCAATTTCAATTCTGTTTCAATGCTCAGTTCTATAAACTTCCCACTTTTGTGTTGTTATCACATATTTTATCCTTAATGGATTGTTCCTTTCCCCTTGTGTTGTTGGTTGTGCCCTGCTTGTCCAACTTGCCAAAGACCTGCCCTTTGTTGCCGAATGTTCCCTGCTCCTCCTGTCACTGAATGTCAATCCCTTCTCATAGCCGCCCTTTTCTCCAGAAACTTCCCTGTCCTTTTTGTATCCCTCGAGGCCCCATTGGTTTGTTTCAGTTGTTCCCCTCCCCTCCAATTCCCTATTGGTTTAAACATTGTATTCTCTGCCTTGTGCTCCTCCCCAGTTTTCTCCCTAATTGTTAAAGCTCTGTACCATCCTCTCTTTAAAAACCCTCCCGCAGCCTGCATTTGTGTCTTTCTGACCCTGACCCTCCAGGCAATAAACACCTTTGGGAATCATACGGAAGACCTCTCCTTATTCCTTGTCCCTGCTCTTGACACATTCCTCCTGGGCCATGGAGCAGTTGTGCCCTACAGCCGCACCCTGAATTGCGTGGCTTTTTGGGGGCAGCCCCCTCCTGGCAATGGTGCCAGGAGCCGGCTGGGCTGAAGAGCTCCGGCACCGCATCACTGAGACAGCCACTCCA
>QUSF01001460.1:0-11632 GCA_003676055.1 Chloebia gouldiae | reverse complement strand
TATTTTATCAGGGAAATGAGTTTGCTTAAGTTGCACAAAAAAAAAAAACAAAACGGGAAAAGGGGTGAAAGAAAGCAGGAAAACAGGAAAAAAGGGAGGAAATAAAAAAGGAGCAAGAAAAAAAGGGAAAAATGGAAAAGAAGGAAAAAACAGAAAACAAAGCGCAGAGCAGGGCAGGAACTGCAGCTCTGGAGGAAACTTAGGGGAAGAAGCAGGGCTGCAGGTGGGTGCAGGTGGGTGCATCCTCCCCATCTCCCCCTTCTTCCCCTCTGATGACAAACTTTTTTTCCTTCTCTCTTTCTTTTTTTTTTTTTCCAGTGCCAAATTTCCAACACATTAATTAATTGTTGTAGCCAATTAACTGTAGTTGTGCAAATGAGTTTAGCACTAATTACCATGCAGTGCCTGTAATCACATAAAAAACTTGCTGAGAGGTGGAGGGAGCGGAGTGCGGGGGGAGCGGGCGCTGTGGCAGGGGGGACACGGCGGGGGGACACGGCGGGGTCCCGGCTGCCGGCGGCCCCCGGTGTCGCGGTGCTTGGCTGGGGGCAGGTGACGGCCACACCGGTGTCACCAGGGCTGGCCGGGGGCACGGAGGGAGTGGCGGCGCTCAGGGTCGCGCGGGGGCGGATGGCGCCTCCCGTGCCGCTCCGTGCTGTGCCGTTCCGCGCCGCACGGAGCCGCGCTGAGCCGTTCCCTGCCGGGCTGTGCCGCGCCACGGCAGCAGGGAAGGAGGAGGACGCGTGGCACCGAGCGGATGCCCGCGGTGAGAGCCCATGCTGCTCCTCAGCGCTTCTCCCCCGGACGTGTTCCCTCTGCCAACCCGGTGACATCCTGCGACATGCGGGGTCCCTGTTGTCCCCCTGAGCGGGGCTGGGGTGGCCAGGCCAGCGCTGAGCCCGCAGGGACCCCGGGGCTGGGCTGGCAGCGCCCGGCCGGGACAGGGGGTAGCCGGGGCCGTGTCCTCTCCAGCAGCCGGGCTGGCAGCCGGCGGGCACCGCGGACGGGCTGGCTCCCTGCCCGGCCGGAGGATTAGCCGTGCCATGGATACGGACTCCGCAGGGAACGCTGTGCTGCAGGCCTGGGGCTCCGCTGGCACGGCGCGGCACGGCACGGCGGCATGACACGATACGGCGTGATATGGCACGGCGCAGCCTGGCATCACCCGATGTGGCACCGCCCGTCGTGGCTCTGCCTGTCCCACCCCGGCCCCTGCCCTCCGCCCGTGCCCATCCCGGCGGGCTCCCGCAGCCTCCCCCGCCCGGGAGGCAGAGAGTTAACGCGGGACCCGCCGCGCTATAAATTTTGCATCGTGCGGGGCTGGGGGGAGCTGGGCGGGAGCCAGGGGCGTCTCTAGGTAACAATAAACACCCGGGCAGGAGCAGCTGGTGCCCCGACCGCCTCTGCATCACAATGCCGGAATCACGCTAATCAACCGCCCGCACCGCGCCCGCACCGCGCCCGCACCGCCCGGGCACTGCGAGGCTCCGGCCGCGGCGGGGGCCGGGCACGAGCAGGGGATGGCCGCGGTGAGGGCCTGGCTGCGATGGGGGCCCGGCCATGGTGAGGGTTTCACTGGTGAGGATGTGGCTGTGGGGAGGGTTTGGCCATGGTGAGGGTCCAGCTATGGTGAGGATCTGGTCACAGTGAGGGTCTGGCTGTGGTGAGGGTCCAGCCATGCTGAGGGCTCTGGTGTGGTGAAGATCTGGCCATGGTCAAGGTCTGGCCATGATGAAAGTCTGGCCAAGGTGAGGGTCCAGCCATGCTGAGGGCTCTGGTGTGGTGAAGATCTGGCCATGGTGAGAGTCTGGTCATGGTCAGGGTCTGGTCACAGTGAGGGCCTGGCCATGGTGAGGGCCACCCCAGGACTCACGTGCCAGCCCCACTCACCAGGGAGAAGGGCCGGTGGCACAGGCCCAGGCACAGGCCCCACCTGCTCCCAGCAGAGCATCCAGGGATGCCAGACAAGATGGGTCCGACCCTTCCAGCCATGGCCGCTGTCACCAGTGTCACAGGGCACAGGGCTGAGCTCTGGTGACACCACACTTCGCTGGAAAATGCCAAGGCCACCATGTGCCACCATCACCCTGACACCACGGTGGCACTGTGGCCGGTTGCCCCAGCACTGGGGAGCCAGCCCAGGACCACGACACAGCCAGGCTGGGACCCCCAGCATCTTCCTATCCCCCCTCACGTGGCCGGTGGCTTCAAGGGCCTGGAGTTTGGCCACCAATTTTCCACCTCCCAGGAGCCAAGAGCTGGGATCTGTGGGGGCTGTGCCTCCCCTGGGATGTGCCCCCCGTTTCTCCAGGCAGGCTGGGGGTGAACGGGACCATGGTGGCCGAGGGGGTTTTGTGGCAGCAGTGGCCAAGGAGGTGTGGTGGCCACGGTGGCTGAGGGGGTGTGGTGGCAGTGGTGGCCCCGCCGTCCCCTCTGGCTGCCGTCTGCATTCCAGCGCAGGAGGCAGCTGTGCCACCCCCCCCAGTGCCACTAAATATTAATGCTGCCCTACATTGCGCCGCGGCACCTGCCACGGGCGAGCCCCGCCGGCCCTCGCGGGGGTGGGCAGCCCGGACCCCCCCCGGGCTGTGCCAGAAGGTGGGGGAGACACTCCAGACCCAGCTGTGTCCCCTCCCCAGAGCCAGGAGGGAGGGACAAAACAACGATGGTGGCACAGGGAGCACCGAGAGCACCCGTGGCAGGGGGGTAGAGGGGTTGGAAGCCCCCCAGATGCCCCCCGTGACCCAGGGATCTCTCATTTGAGCAGATTTGGGGCTGGATTTGCTGGCAAAAGCGACCACCTTGGCCAACCGCGGCTGAGGATGTGCCGCTCGTCGCACGAGTGCCAGGCGGCAGCGGGGGGTGGCCCCGGCGCCCGCCTTGAGCCCCAGCCAAAAGTCCAGAGCCGAAAAGTAGGGGGTGATTGATGGCAGCGTTTGGCTCGTAAGGGCACCCGGCGGCCCAATCCTCCCGCGGCCCCAATTCCTCCCCTGCCCCTATTCAGAGATCATGTTGTCTCATGTTGGTCCCAGAGGCGCCATTAATTAAAAATACATCCAATTAAATGGCAGGTGAAAGCGTGCGGGCACAGCCCCCCCGCGCCTTGGCTCAGCTGTGCCGGTGGCAGCGGGGAGGGCGCCGTGCCCGCCCGGAGTGCGGTGCCAGGTCCTGTCCCCGCTGCCACCGCGGGCACGCCGGGCCCTGTCCCCATCCAGGCGCCCGCTGCGGTCGCTGGGGTGGCGTCACCCCGCCCGTCCCACTCCCACAGGCCGGGCGTGGCTGGTGGCATGCGGTGGCAGCGGGGACACGAGGGGGAATGTCCCCAAAACCGAGGCGTGCTCAGCTCTGGCTGGGCAGAGCGGCACGGCAGCGTTGGCGCTGCCACCACCTCGGCGCGGGGACTGGGACACGGGGCGGGTGATGCCAGCCCGGCTGGGAGGTGGCACCGGGGGGCACGCGGGGCTGGGGACCCCCCCCGGGCCGAGCTGGCTCCACGTTCCCGTTAATTGGAGCTGCTAATGGCGGGTGCTTCCCGCTCCGGGTGCTGGCAGGAGGCACCAGCTGTGCCACCGCCCGTGCTGCCGTTTTAATCAAGCTGCCAGTGCGAGGGGACGGGGCCAGGTGGCCCCATGGCACAGGGACTGTGCCACCCCCTTCCCGCCCAAGGAATCCGCACCCCATCCGTGCCCACCGAACCCCGCCGCCCAAAACCCACCCGTGCTCTCAAAACGTGGCGTCTTCATCCCAAGGGATGGAAAATGCAGGATGCCATGGGATGGATAACACTGGGGGGGGCTCACAGCCCTGTTCTTACCCCCAAAACTCAACCCCAACACCTCGTCCGTGCCCCATCCGCGGCCTCCAACACCCCCAAATGGGTTTTTTTGGGTGGTTTTATCCTTCTCAGTCCTTTTCTTCTTTCCCCTTTCCAAATGCCAGGGAAAGGTGTGAACGGATTTTTGGAAGGAAACGTCTAAATTGGATGAAAAACCTTTAATGCCGACAGCCGGAGCAGCTGGAAGGACAAATATAGCCGGAGAGGAGGAGGAGGAGGAGGAGGAGGAGGAGGACGGGGACGCGGTGGGAGGTGGTGGCCGTGCCGAGAGCGACACCTGGTGACAGTCACCCCCCCCGGACACGTGTGAACACGCGTGTGCCGCCCCAGGTGTGCGCACGCCCTGTGACACGCGTGTGCGCCGGGACAGCCGCGCGGGAAGTGCGAGACCTGCTCCAGGTGCAGCTTCTGACAGGAGCCCGTGGGACGCGGGTGTCCCGCGGTGATCTGCTCCGTGGGAAGGCCCCGTCCTCCTCCTCCTCCTCCTCCTCCTCAGCATTCCATCTCCATGCCCATTCCCGGAGCACCGGGGTACTGCGGAGCCGATGCCAGCGGAGCTGGACGGTGCCACCGCCACAACCCCAGCGCCGTGAGAGCACCGCAGGGGCGAGGAGGAAGGAGAGCTGTGCCAGATCCCACATTTCGAGCCGTTGGATCCTGGGAACGGTGGGATGGAGCAGCCGGGAATGTCGGGATGGAGCAGCCGCGGCTCCAACGAGAATAATCCGACCGGGAAGAGCCGAACGCCCGAGATTTACAGCGCCGGCTCCGGGCAGCCCCCGGCCATTTGGCACGGCAGCTGCTGCCGAGGAAGTTCAATGCCAAAATAAATTAAATGGGATAAAACGGCCTGGTCACCTTCGGATGGGGATGCCGCAGGAGCCGGGGCCACGTGGGGGCTTTGTCTGCCGGCAGCGGGAAGGGAAGGTGGGATGCGAGGAAGCTCGGGATGGCATCGCATCCCTTCTGCCGCGCCGGGTGAGGCCCCGGAGCCCGGCGGAGCCGCGGGCAGGGACCAGGAGGGCTGGATTAGGGATCCAGCCGAGTGCACGGGGCCCAGCTGCCCCCTCCATAAATCAGGGGAGGCCGGGTGGGCGCTGGGGGCTCGCTCCCGGCTCTGCCAGGCACCGGGAAGCGCCCGGCGCCGCCGCCGCCCCCCGCCATCTGCACGGGGATATTATTTTAAGACGTGTCAGCGCAGGGATCGGAACCAGGCGAAAGGAGAGCGACAAAGCCGGGGCTGCAAGGGGAGACGGGGGCCGGGCTCGGTGGGGTCCGGGGGAGCCACAGCCCCTCCAGCTGCCCCTCACCTCCGGGAGGCTCTGTCCGAGCCTCAAGCCAGCACGAAGGAGGCGATTTTGGGGCGGCTCCCACCATCCCAAATCCCTGCCCGGCCCACGAGGGCTGGGACAAACCTTCCCGACTCCTCCAGGAGCCACGGTGGGGTCGCCAAGGGGATGGAGGGAGGGATGACACAGGCACAGC
The DNA here is from genome assembly GCA_003676055.1 of Chloebia gouldiae. Taxonomy (NCBI): domain Eukaryota; kingdom Metazoa; phylum Chordata; class Aves; order Passeriformes; family Passeridae; genus Chloebia; species Chloebia gouldiae. The sequence goes on along the minus strand of QUSF01001460.1, from coordinate 6,312 downwards.
TCCCTTCCCCTGCCCAGCACAACCCATCCCCTCCAGGCACCCCGGGGTCCTCTCCAGTGCCCAGAGGGCTGCCAGGAGCTGGGAGAGGGTTTGGGCCCAAATCTCCACCTCAATCCTTCCCTGCACCATCCCCTCTCCTGTTCCCACCTTAACCAAACCATCCCCTCCCACCAACACCCCTTTGAGCAGGGGGAAACCCTGCTAATGATGGCTTGGAGCTTAATTAGAGAGTGGAATTTGGGGGCTTGCAGAGCCTGGCAATGCCAAATCCCACCCCTCTCACCAGGAGGGAATAAAAGGCTTTCCAAGGAAAACACGTTACCGTGTGCGATTCCAAAGGCTACAGGAAGGAACGGAGCAAAAGGCAACCAAGATTACAGTAACAGGAAATATTTAATTTTCCAATCTCCACTTCTCCATTTTTATAAACTGAAAAGAAAAAAATTTTAATATATTACAAAATATCTGTACAGAGACAAAGGTACAACCGAAAAAAGGCGCGCTCGGTCTCCAAAGGAAACTCGGGAGAGGTACAGTAAAAGTCTGACCAGAGGCTTCTCTGCTGGGAACTGCTACAGAATTTGGGATTGAACCCAGAGCCAGGATGGGGGGGAGGAGGGGGGAGCTGCCCTCAACCCCTTGTCTGTAACTGCACCAGCTTAAATCCTTCCCAACGCACAAATCCCACCCAACACCGCGAATCCTTTTGTCTTCCGTGTGCAGAGCGTCGGAAAAAAGGTAAAATTAAAAAAAATAATAAAAGGGTGAGGGGGGGAAATAAAAGAAAAAGAAGTGATGGAAGCCAGGAGCGGCCCCACAGCCCCACCAGGACCTGGTTCTCCCCAGACCCCGCAGGGTCCCGTGGCCTTGGCAGGGAGGGAAAGGCTTGTGCTGGGACCAGTTAGGAAAAGCCACTGGGAATGGAGTGAGGAGTCCCTCCCTGGAGAGCTGGGGGCTCAGAGAAGGGAATGGCAGAATCACCTTCCAAGGGGACAGCTGGCAGCTGCAGGGAACAGATGCCCGGAATGTCCACCCGGGGCTGGGGCAGGAGCCCTCGCTGGGCCAGAGAGGATCTGGGGAGACCCAGCTGGGAAAGGCCACCCTGAAATGGGACTGCAGACCCCAAAACTGGGAGTGTCAACTCCTAAACTGGGAGTGTCAACCCCAAAACTGGGACTGCCGACCCCTAAACTGGGACTGCCGACCCCTAAACTGGGATTTATTGACCCCTAAACCTGGACTGCCAACCCCAAAACTGGGACCTGGGACTGCTGACCCCAAAACTGGAACTGCCAACCCCTAAACTGGGATTTATCGGCCCCTAAACTTGGACTGCCGACCCCAAAATTGGGACCTGGGACTGCCAACCCCAAAACCGGGATTTATTGACCCCTAAACTTGGACTGCCAACCTCAAAACCAGGATTTAGTGACCCCAAAACTGGGATTTATCGACCCCAAAATTGGGATTTATCGACCCCAAAATTGGGATTTATCAACCCCGAACCACCCCAAACTGGGGCCCCAAAGCCAGGACGGCAGCGGCGTGAGGAGCGGGAGGTGTTGGACCATTCCCGGCTCATTCCCGGCAGATTTCCTGGGAATGTGCCAGTTTGGAGAGACAATAAATAGGCATCGGCTTCCTAAGAGGATTCAGCACAGGAACGAGACTTTTCCTTCCACAGAGGATGGGATTGGGAAGAAAAGGAACAGCAGCAGCTCCATGGCAGCCTGGAGCTGGCACGGGGAGAAGGGGAAATAGAGAAATTAACCCCCCCAAAGCCCTTCGGTGGGTTCAGTGCACTCTGTGTCTCACAGAAATTATCTTTTTTTCTCTCTGCACATCAGGCATAAACTAAGTTACCAAAAAAAAAAACATCAAACCCACCCAAAAAAAAAAAAAATCCCAAACCCTACAAATTTCCAGTGGGAATTCTGCAAACAGCATCGCTCCTCAGAGCAGGGAGATGCCGGTCCCTGCATATCACCAGCAAATAAAAATAAAAAATATAGCTATATATTTAATTTCTCTCCCTTCCTTCCTCCCACAGCAAAGCTGGGTAAGGCAGGATCTCCCCAGGTGGAGAAGCATCACCTACTCAGGTGCATTTATTTAAATTTATCTCTCTGTATAAAAAACAAATTAAATCCTGTTAGTAGCAAGAAGGTCTCTCAGCCCACCCCAAAATTCCCTTCCCCTTTAACACTCGAGAACTGTCGGCTCTAAAATTAAATGTTTTCCATAGGAAAGGCCTATTGGGGGAAAAAAAAAAAGCTGATAAATAGGTACCTTTGTTTTATTCATCTCTTTTTAAGTCTCATTGAAATGAACAGCGCAAGGGTCTGTGGGAGGAGAAAACCCATCGTAAATACTTCCTTGACAACAACAAAAATAGAAATATGCTCATGGAAATGACACAGGAACACCTGGAAAAGCTCAAAGGGCTGAGATGCGACCGACCTCGGCAGGGTGGGCAGCACTGGCCCAGGATTCCGGGGACAAATCACTCCCATCTGGTGGCAAACCCCACCAGATGTTGGGATTTTCATTTCCTTTTTTTTTTTTTTTTTTTTTTTATTCGTGAAGGGTTCTGAAAGTTACAAACAACAGAAATCCCTGGTTTTCAGGGAGGTGTTCTCCTCGGCTCTTAAAAAAAATTAAAAATACAAAAAAAAAACCAAACAAAAAAAAATAAAGACTATTCCCCCTGCCAAGTTACAGCAGGAGGGATCCAACACCCAGAGACCCTTCCCAAAAATCAATGTACTAAGGCTGCTGCCACAGGGGACTGGCCCTGGAGCAGAGGGAAAACCAGATGCTTTATGGAAAGAAAGCAACATCAGATAAACAGAAGACAAACTAGTGTCACATCCCACATCCAGGTGCCTCTGCATCGATAAATTCCCCTTTTCATTTGTTCTTTTTTTTTTTTTGCTTAAGGAAATGGGGAAAACAAACAAAACAATAACAACAAAAATAAAACCGCTTTGGGAAGCAGCCTCCCGCCAGGGCTCCCTGACCCATCAGCAAACTCCAGTGCCCAGATTGGGGAAACAGCATTTTTAAAATTCCTTCTTCCTTCCGTTCTTACATTTCCATCAATCCCCTCCTCTCCTGGCTCAGTTTGCTGCGGGGTTGGGATTATTTTTGTCACTAACCAAGCAGGGGAGGCCAGCGGGGACCCTCTGGCAGCTCCCGAGCGAGGGAGGGATGCCCAGGGAGCTCTGCAGCAGCTGAAATGCGGACGAGACCTTGCTCTGGCCAAAAAAAAAAAATTAAAAAATTAAAATAATAAAAGAATCAAGTCCTGTGGCAAAAGGAGGAGAGGCAAGGGGGGGGATCCCGGGAATCTCAGTAGGGAACCCCCCGGCCCCGGCCGCCCCGTGGAGGCACTCGGCCAGGCCCTCGGAATGTCTTCCCGTAGGAAGCCGGCGCCTGGGTTGGGGCAGCCCAGCTGTGACCTGTCCCTGCCCCACTGCAAGCGGCCGTTCCCGGCCCCAGCTCGCCGTAACTCTGCATTTTGGCCTCCGGATGTACCGGCGCGTTGTTGGTGCTCCCCTCGGATTTGCTGAAGGATTGCCCGAGCGAGCGGACGCCGACGGGGGCTCTGGCGAAGCGCAGGTCCTGATCCCCCGGGAACTGCGCCGAGCCCGCGCCCTGGTAGCCGCTGCTCTCCCCGAGGTGGCTCACGGAGCCCGAGAAGGTCCTGCTCTTCCCCAGGGCTTGGGCGGAAGGTTCTAGCAGAGTCTGGGCCGGGTCGAGCTCCTCGGCAGCGAAGCCGCCCTCGGAGCCGTCGGCGCTGTAAGTCCTGGCGGGGTGCGAGCGGCCGTAGTCCGGCGGCTCCGCGTCCGGCTGGGAAAGGAGCTGGAGCAGCGCAGCCGTCACGGCCGGGTTCAACTCCTGGGCTGCCGCGGAGAGATCCCCTTCGGGCACGGGAGGAGGCGGCGGCGGTCCGGGGGGCTCGGGGGGTCTCTTCTCTGGTGGGACAATGCCAGGAGGACACGCTGTGGAAGGGTGACTTCTTTTAAACACCGTTTCAAACAGACACAAAGACATTTTTAAGCAAATCAAACCAATCCCTGCCGAGGCCGCCCGCTCTGGGATGCTCTGGGAAGAGGCGGAGGGAAGAGTTTGAAACGCTGGCTGGGAGATCAACGTTCATTAACAAGGTTCATTAACAACGTTCGTTAACGCTTTCGCCCCGGCCCTGCGCACCCAACCGGCCGGCAGCAGCTGTCCTAAAACACCTGGGCAGCACCCGTGCAGGGAATTCCCGCTCCGGGATCAAAGGCTGATTCCGAGAAGCAGGCAGATGTGGAGCCACACGCTCCCCCCGGCTCCGGGAGCGTGGCCGGGACGTGCGGCGTGGCACAACCACAAACCCGAGCCCAGCACGCGGCTGCCAGCCCCCGAGGGCCCCCTCAGCACCCCGAGGGCAGCGGGGCACCCCCTCCTGCCCCCTCCAACCACCCCACCCGCCAACAGAATCCAAAACAAGCTCGCCCCCCGAAAATTTGTACAGACTGTCCTGAGCACGAGAAAAGCCTTCTGCTTCCTCCCCCCTGCCCCTTCACCCCCGATGTCCTCCCAGAGCAGGATTTGTTTCCCTCCTGGAAGAACAAAGCTCTGTCACCCCCAGCCCCCCCGGCTCCATCCCAGCCTGGGAGGCCGAGGAAGCACCAAGGGCCTGGCTGGGAGGTGGGAGAGGGAGCAGAGCGCTGACCCTCCCCGGGGCGGTGCCACGGCTGCAGGGAGCTGCTCCGCTCCCCAAACCAGCCCTGCCCTCTCTGGAGCCACACACCTGAGCTGCCTCCTCTCCCTCGCCCACGGGGGAAGGGATTACTGGCGATGGCAGAGCCCACGGACACCTTGTTGGAATCAGATCCGTAAACCTTGAAAACTACTGGTTATTAAAAAGGTCAAACTTTATTGTGAAAACCAGTAGTCTTCCAGGACCACCCCTCCACCCGTATCCATCAGTCCACTTTGAAAACTAGATTGTATTGAAATCCAGAAGAATAAAACAACAACAAAAAAAAAAAAAAAAAAAAAAAAAAAAAAAAATAAACCAATCTTCAGGTAAAATTTATAAAGCCAAGCTGATCTGGGGGACAGCAAGTCATTCCAAAGAATTATCAACAGAGAACAACGGCATCGAATTCCATCTGCTCTACAGTAACCTAGTTATCTTCCAGGACTAGGGCAACAACAACAAAAAAAAAAAAAAAGAGGAGAAAAAAAAAAAGAAAAAAAAAAAAAGCACGATCACAACTGGCTCGTGGTGGGCGGGTGTTGAAGGCACGAGAACACAGCACGTTCAGCTACATTGCAGGAGGTGGGATCGGGCCAAAACAGGCTCCCCGGAGAGTCTGAGACAAACTCAGGAGGCGCTTCTACAATTTGGTGAGGTCGTCACAGGCTGTTGCTAATAAATTCAAAAAACCAAAAGAAACAAACAAACAAAAAAAAAAAAAGACATGGAGACATTTACACTCACCTTTGGAAAGGAAATCCGAGAGCTCACTGACACAAGCAGGGTGTTTTAAGCTATAAGGAGCAGCAGTTTGGTTCAGCTTTAGGAGCTGATGAGTTTTCAAGGCTCAAAAATCAGCTCCAGGTAGAACCAGGCACTCGTGGATGCTCAGGTTTTGCCTACACAGCTGCCACTATCCCTCCCTTCAGCACTCACCACTGTTTCAGCTCTTTAAAATAATCTCTGCAGGTTTATTTACTTATTTATTTAAGAGGGCAGGGAGGGGATGGTGAAAAAAAGCAGGGAAAAAATGCAGAGGTGCAGCAGCATCCTGTGCAGAAAAACTCCCTGGATGTGCAAACTGATTGCTGGGGCGGGGGGGTTTGAGGAAGAACTGACCCTCCAAACTTCCCTTGCGTTTTTGGGCAAACCCCAAAACCTCCAATTCATCTTCACAGCGGAGCACTCATGGATTTTTGGGTAATATTTGCCCGTTTGGGCTGTTTGCAGCTGTTCAGCCTCCTGAGCAGTCCAGCACTTACCACAGGGAGGGGATGGTCAGGGTGTCTCCTCCTGATGTCCAACCATGTCCTACCCCCTTCCCTCCTCCCATCCACTCCCCTGCAGCCTCTCTCCCGACCAGCAGCGCAGGCTGGGACACCCTCCCTGTCTGCACACAAAAAGGGGCGCTTATTTTATTTACCTGTGCTCTCCTCGGGATGCCTCGTCGGGCTTTTCCTGGGCCCCCTCTGCTCGCTGCTCTTCTCCCCGTTGCTCTCCTCCAGGCTTATCCCAGGCTCCTGGCTCTTCATCAGCTGACTCAGCAGAACGGCCAGCAC
>QUSF01001459.1:0-11632 GCA_003676055.1 Chloebia gouldiae | reverse complement strand
GTGCTGGCCGTTCTGCTGAGTCAGCTGATGAAGAGCCAGGAGCCTGGGATAAGCCTGGAGGAGAGCAACGGGGAGAAGAGCAGCGAGCAGAGGGGGCCCAGGAAAAGCCCGACGAGGCATCCCGAGGAGAGCACAGGTAAATAAAATAAGCGCCCCTTTTTGTGTGCAGACAGGGAGGGTGTCCCAGCCTGCGCTGCTGGTCGGGAGAGAGGCTGCAGGGGAGTGGATGGGAGGAGGGAAGGGGGTAGGACATGGTTGGACATCAGGAGGAGACACCCTGACCATCCCCTCCCTGTGGTAAGTGCTGGACTGCTCAGGAGGCTGAACAGCTGCAAACAGCCCAAACGGGCAAATATTACCCAAAAATCCATGAGTGCTCCGCTGTGAAGATGAATTGGAGGTTTTGGGGTTTGCCCAAAAACGCAAGGGAAGTTTGGAGGGTCAGTTCTTCCTCAAACCCCCCCGCCCCAGCAATCAGTTTGCACATCCAGGGAGTTTTTCTGCACAGGATGCTGCTGCACCTCTGCATTTTTTCCCTGCTTTTTTTCACCATCCCCTCCCTGCCCTCTTAAATAAATAAGTAAATAAACCTGCAGAGATTATTTTAAAGAGCTGAAACAGTGGTGAGTGCTGAAGGGAGGGATAGTGGCAGCTGTGTAGGCAAAACCTGAGCATCCACGAGTGCCTGGTTCTACCTGGAGCTGATTTTTGAGCCTTGAAAACTCATCAGCTCCTAAAGCTGAACCAAACTGCTGCTCCTTATAGCTTAAAACACCCTGCTTGTGTCAGTGAGCTCTCGGATTTCCTTTCCAAAGGTGAGTGTAAATGTCTCCATGTCTTTTTTTTTTTTTGTTTGTTTGTTTCTTTTGGTTTTTTGAATTTATTAGCAACAGCCTGTGACGACCTCACCAAATTGTAGAAGCGCCTCCTGAGTTTGTCTCAGACTCTCCGGGGAGCCTGTTTTGGCCCGATCCCACCTCCTGCAATGTAGCTGAACGTGCTGTGTTCTCGTGCCTTCAACACCCGCCCACCACGAGCCAGTTGTGATCGTGCTTTTTTTTTTTTTCTTTTTTTTTTTCTCCTCTTTTTTTTTTTTTTTGTTGTTGTTGCCCTAGTCCTGGAAGATAACTAGGTTACTGTAGAGCAGATGGAATTCGATGCCGTTGTTCTCTGTTGATAATTCTTTGGAATGACTTGCTGTCCCCCAGATCAGCTTGGCTTTATAAATTTTACCTGAAGATTGGTTTATTTTTTTTTTTTTTTTTTTTTTTTTTTTTTTTTGTTGTTGTTTTATTCTTCTGGATTTCAATACAATCTAGTTTTCAAAGTGGACTGATGGATACGGGTGGAGGGGTGGTCCTGGAAGACTACTGGTTTTCACAATAAAGTTTGACCTTTTTAATAACCAGTAGTTTTCAAGGTTTACGGATCTGATTCCAACAAGGTGTCCGTGGGCTCTGCCATCGCCAGTAATCCCTTCCCCCGTGGGCGAGGGAGAGGAGGCAGCTCAGGTGTGTGGCTCCAGAGAGGGCAGGGCTGGTTTGGGGAGCGGAGCAGCTCCCTGCAGCCGTGGCACCGCCCCGGGGAGGGTCAGCGCTCTGCTCCCTCTCCCACCTCCCAGCCAGGCCCTTGGTGCTTCCTCGGCCTCCCAGGCTGGGATGGAGCCGGGGGGGCTGGGGGTGACAGAGCTTTGTTCTTCCAGGAGGGAAACAAATCCTGCTCTGGGAGGACATCGGGGGTGAAGGGGCAGGGGGGAGGAAGCAGAAGGCTTTTCTCGTGCTCAGGACAGTCTGTACAAATTTTCGGGGGGCGAGCTTGTTTTGGATTCTGTTGGCGGGTGGGGTGGTTGGAGGGGGCAGGAGGGGGTGCCCCGCTGCCCTCGGGGTGCTGAGGGGGCCCTCGGGGGCTGGCAGCCGCGTGCTGGGCTCGGGTTTGTGGTTGTGCCACGCCGCACGTCCCGGCCACGCTCCCGGAGCCGGGGGGAGCGTGTGGCTCCACATCTGCCTGCTTCTCGGAATCAGCCTTTGATCCCGGAGCGGGAATTCCCTGCACGGGTGCTGCCCAGGTGTTTTAGGACAGCTGCTGCCGGCCGGTTGGGTGCGCAGGGCCGGGGCGAAAGCGTTAACGAACGTTGTTAATGAACCTTGTTAATGAACGTTGATCTCCCAGCCAGCGTTTCAAACTCTTCCCTCCGCCTCTTCCCAGAGCATCCCAGAGCGGGCGGCCTCGGCAGGGATTGGTTTGATTTGCTTAAAAATGTCTTTGTGTCTGTTTGAAACGGTGTTTAAAAGAAGTCACCCTTCCACAGCGTGTCCTCCTGGCATTGTCCCACCAGAGAAGAGACCCCCCGAGCCCCCCGGACCGCCGCCGCCTCCTCCCGTGCCCGAAGGGGATCTCTCCGCGGCAGCCCAGGAGTTGAACCCGGCCGTGACGGCTGCGCTGCTCCAGCTCCTTTCCCAGCCGGACGCGGAGCCGCCGGACTACGGCCGCTCGCACCCCGCCAGGACTTACAGCGCCGACGGCTCCGAGGGCGGCTTCGCTGCCGAGGAGCTCGACCCGGCCCAGACTCTGCTAGAACCTTCCGCCCAAGCCCTGGGGAAGAGCAGGACCTTCTCGGGCTCCGTGAGCCACCTCGGGGAGAGCAGCGGCTACCAGGGCGCGGGCTCGGCGCAGTTCCCGGGGGATCAGGACCTGCGCTTCGCCAGAGCCCCCGTCGGCGTCCGCTCGCTCGGGCAATCCTTCAGCAAATCCGAGGGGAGCACCAACAACGCGCCGGTACATCCGGAGGCCAAAATGCAGAGTTACGGCGAGCTGGGGCCGGGAACGGCCGCTTGCAGTGGGGCAGGGACAGGTCACAGCTGGGCTGCCCCAACCCAGGCGCCGGCTTCCTACGGGAAGACATTCCGAGGGCCTGGCCGAGTGCCTCCACGGGGCGGCCGGGGCCGGGGGGTTCCCTACTGAGATTCCCGGGATCCCCCCCCTTGCCTCTCCTCCTTTTGCCACAGGACTTGATTCTTTTATTATTTTAATTTTTTAATTTTTTTTTTTTGGCCAGAGCAAGGTCTCGTCCGCATTTCAGCTGCTGCAGAGCTCCCTGGGCATCCCTCCCTCGCTCGGGAGCTGCCAGAGGGTCCCCGCTGGCCTCCCCTGCTTGGTTAGTGACAAAAATAATCCCAACCCCGCAGCAAACTGAGCCAGGAGAGGAGGGGATTGATGGAAATGTAAGAACGGAAGGAAGAAGGAATTTTAAAAATGCTGTTTCCCCAATCTGGGCACTGGAGTTTGCTGATGGGTCAGGGAGCCCTGGCGGGAGGCTGCTTCCCAAAGCGGTTTTATTTTTGTTGTTATTGTTTTGTTTGTTTTCCCCATTTCCTTAAGCAAAAAAAAAAAAAGAACAAATGAAAAGGGGAATTTATCGATGCAGAGGCACCTGGATGTGGGATGTGACACTAGTTTGTCTTCTGTTTATCTGATGTTGCTTTCTTTCCATAAAGCATCTGGTTTTCCCTCTGCTCCAGGGCCAGTCCCCTGTGGCAGCAGCCTTAGTACATTGATTTTTGGGAAGGGTCTCTGGGTGTTGGATCCCTCCTGCTGTAACTTGGCAGGGGGAATAGTCTTTATTTTTTTTTGTTTGGTTTTTTTTTTGTATTTTTAATTTTTTTTAAGAGCCGAGGAGAACACCTCCCTGAAAACCAGGGATTTCTGTTGTTTGTAACTTTCAGAACCCTTCACGAATAAAAAAAAAAAAAAAAAAAAAAAGGAAATGAAAATCCCAACATCTGGTGGGGTTTGCCACCAGATGGGAGTGATTTGTCCCCGGAATCCTGGGCCAGTGCTGCCCACCCTGCCGAGGTCGGTCGCATCTCAGCCCTTTGAGCTTTTCCAGGTGTTCCTGTGTCATTTCCATGAGCATATTTCTATTTTTGTTGTTGTCAAGGAAGTATTTACGATGGGTTTTCTCCTCCCACAGACCCTTGCGCTGTTCATTTCAATGAGACTTAAAAAGAGATGAATAAAACAAAGGTACCTATTTATCAGCTTTTTTTTTTTCCCCCAATAGGCCTTTCCTATGGAAAACATTTAATTTTAGAGCCGACAGTTCTCGAGTGTTAAAGGGGAAGGGAATTTTGGGGTGGGCTGAGAGACCTTCTTGCTACTAACAGGATTTAATTTGTTTTTTATACAGAGAGATAAATTTAAATAAATGCACCTGAGTAGGTGATGCTTCTCCACCTGGGGAGATCCTGCCTTACCCAGCTTTGCTGTGGGAGGAAGGAAGGGAGAGAAATTAAATATATAGCTATATTTTTTATTTTTATTTGCTGGTGATATGCAGGGACCGGCATCTCCCTGCTCTGAGGAGCGATGCTGTTTGCAGAATTCCCACTGGAAATTTGTAGGGTTTGGGATTTTTTTTTTTTTTGGGTGGGTTTGATGTTTTTTTTTTTGGTAACTTAGTTTATGCCTGATGTGCAGAGAGAAAAAAAGATAATTTCTGTGAGACACAGAGTGCACTGAACCCACCGAAGGGCTTTGGGGGGGTTAATTTCTCTATTTCCCCTTCTCCCCGTGCCAGCTCCAGGCTGCCATGGAGCTGCTGCTGTTCCTTTTCTTCCCAATCCCATCCTCTGTGGAAGGAAAAGTCTCGTTCCTGTGCTGAATCCTCTTAGGAAGCCGATGCCTATTTATTGTCTCTCCAAACTGGCACATTCCCAGGAAATCTGCCGGGAATGAGCCGGGAATGGTCCAACACCTCCCGCTCCTCACGCCGCTGCCGTCCTGGCTTTGGGGCCCCAGTTTGGGGTGGTTCGGGGTTGATAAATCCCAATTTTGGGGTCGATAAATCCCAATTTTGGGGTCGATAAATCCCAGTTTTGGGGTCACTAAATCCTGGTTTTGAGGTTGGCAGTCCAAGTTTAGGGGTCAATAAATCCCGGTTTTGGGGTTGGCAGTCCCAGGTCCCAATTTTGGGGTCGGCAGTCCAAGTTTAGGGGCCGATAAATCCCAGTTTAGGGGTTGGCAGTTCCAGTTTTGGGGTCAGCAGTCCCAGGTCCCAGTTTTGGGGTTGGCAGTCCAGGTTTAGGGGTCAATAAATCCCAGTTTAGGGGTCGGCAGTCCCAGTTTAGGGGTCGGCAGTCCCAGTTTTGGGGTTGACACTCCCAGTTTAGGAGTTGACACTCCCAGTTTTGGGGTCTGCAGTCCCATTTCAGGGTGGCCTTTCCCAGCTGGGTCTCCCCAGATCCTCTCTGGCCCAGCGAGGGCTCCTGCCCCAGCCCCGGGTGGACATTCCGGGCATCTGTTCCCTGCAGCTGCCAGCTGTCCCCTTGGAAGGTGATTCTGCCATTCCCTTCTCTGAGCCCCCAGCTCTCCAGGGAGGGACTCCTCACTCCATTCCCAGTGGCTTTTCCTAACTGGTCCCAGCACAAGCCTTTCCCTCCCTGCCAAGGCCACGGGACCCTGCGGGGTCTGGGGAGAACCAGGTCCTGGTGGGGCTGTGGGGCCGCTCCTGGCTTCCATCACTTCTTTTTCTTTTATTTCCCCCCCTCACCCTTTTATTATTTTTTTTAATTTTACCTTTTTTCCGACGCTCTGCACACGGAAGACAAAAGGATTCGCGGTGTTGGGTGGGATTTGTGCGTTGGGAAGGATTTAAGCTGGTGCAGTTACAGACAAGGGGTTGAGGGCAGCTCCCCCCTCCTCCCCCCCATCCTGGCTCTGGGTTCAATCCCAAATTCTGTAGCAGTTCCCAGCAGAGAAGCCTCTGGTCAGACTTTTACTGTACCTCTCCCGAGTTTCCTTTGGAGACCGAGCGCGCCTTTTTTCGGTTGTACCTTTGTCTCTGTACAGATATTTTGTAATATATTAAAATTTTTTTCTTTTCAGTTTATAAAAATGGAGAAGTGGAGATTGGAAAATTAAATATTTCCTGTTACTGTAATCTTGGTTGCCTTTTGCTCCGTTCCTTCCTGTAGCCTTTGGAATCGCACACGGTAACGTGTTTTCCTTGGAAAGCCTTTTATTCCCTCCTGGTGAGAGGGGTGGGATTTGGCATTGCCAGGCTCTGCAAGCCCCCAAATTCCACTCTCTAATTAAGCTCCAAGCCATCATTAGCAGGGTTTCCCCCTGCTCAAAGGGGTGTTGGTGGGAGGGGATGGTTTGGTTAAGGTGGGAACAGGAGAGGGGATGGTGCAGGGAAGGATTGAGGTGGAGATTTGGGCCCAAACCCTCTCCCAGCTCCTGGCAGCCCTCTGGGCACTGGAGAGGACCCCGGGGTGCCTGGAGGGGATGGGTTGTGCTGGGCAGGGGAAGGGAGCTGTGCCTGTGTCATCCCTCCCTCCATCCCCTTGGCGACCCCACCGTGGCTCCTGGAGGAGTCGGGAAGGTTTGTCCCAGCCCTCGTGGGCCGGGCAGGGATTTGGGATGGTGGGAGCCGCCCCAAAATCGCCTCCTTCGTGCTGGCTTGAGGCTCGGACAGAGCCTCCCGGAGGTGAGGGGCAGCTGGAGGGGCTGTGGCTCCCCCGGACCCCACCGAGCCCGGCCCCCGTCTCCCCTTGCAGCCCCGGCTTTGTCGCTCTCCTTTCGCCTGGTTCCGATCCCTGCGCTGACACGTCTTAAAATAATATCCCCGTGCAGATGGCGGGGGGCGGCGGCGGCGCCGGGCGCTTCCCGGTGCCTGGCAGAGCCGGGAGCGAGCCCCCAGCGCCCACCCGGCCTCCCCTGATTTATGGAGGGGGCAGCTGGGCCCCGTGCACTCGGCTGGATCCCTAATCCAGCCCTCCTGGTCCCTGCCCGCGGCTCCGCCGGGCTCCGGGGCCTCACCCGGCGCGGCAGAAGGGATGCGATGCCATCCCGAGCTTCCTCGCATCCCACCTTCCCTTCCCGCTGCCGGCAGACAAAGCCCCCACGTGGCCCCGGCTCCTGCGGCATCCCCATCCGAAGGTGACCAGGCCGTTTTATCCCATTTAATTTATTTTGGCATTGAACTTCCTCGGCAGCAGCTGCCGTGCCAAATGGCCGGGGGCTGCCCGGAGCCGGCGCTGTAAATCTCGGGCGTTCGGCTCTTCCCGGTCGGATTATTCTCGTTGGAGCCGCGGCTGCTCCATCCCGACATTCCCGGCTGCTCCATCCCACCGTTCCCAGGATCCAACGGCTCGAAATGTGGGATCTGGCACAGCTCTCCTTCCTCCTCGCCCCTGCGGTGCTCTCACGGCGCTGGGGTTGTGGCGGTGGCACCGTCCAGCTCCGCTGGCATCGGCTCCGCAGTACCCCGGTGCTCCGGGAATGGGCATGGAGATGGAATGCTGAGGAGGAGGAGGAGGAGGAGGAGGACGGGGCCTTCCCACGGAGCAGATCACCGCGGGACACCCGCGTCCCACGGGCTCCTGTCAGAAGCTGCACCTGGAGCAGGTCTCGCACTTCCCGCGCGGCTGTCCCGGCGCACACGCGTGTCACAGGGCGTGCGCACACCTGGGGCGGCACACGCGTGTTCACACGTGTCCGGGGGGGGTGACTGTCACCAGGTGTCGCTCTCGGCACGGCCACCACCTCCCACCGCGTCCCCGTCCTCCTCCTCCTCCTCCTCCTCCTCCTCCTCTCCGGCTATATTTGTCCTTCCAGCTGCTCCGGCTGTCGGCATTAAAGGTTTTTCATCCAATTTAGACGTTTCCTTCCAAAAATCCGTTCACACCTTTCCCTGGCATTTGGAAAGGGGAAAGAAGAAAAGGACTGAGAAGGATAAAACCACCCAAAAAAACCCATTTGGGGGTGTTGGAGGCCGCGGATGGGGCACGGACGAGGTGTTGGGGTTGAGTTTTGGGGGTAAGAACAGGGCTGTGAGCCCCCCCCAGTGTTATCCATCCCATGGCATCCTGCATTTTCCATCCCTTGGGATGAAGACGCCACGTTTTGAGAGCACGGGTGGGTTTTGGGCGGCGGGGTTCGGTGGGCACGGATGGGGTGCGGATTCCTTGGGCGGGAAGGGGGTGGCACAGTCCCTGTGCCATGGGGCCACCTGGCCCCGTCCCCTCGCACTGGCAGCTTGATTAAAACGGCAGCACGGGCGGTGGCACAGCTGGTGCCTCCTGCCAGCACCCGGAGCGGGAAGCACCCGCCATTAGCAGCTCCAATTAACGGGAACGTGGAGCCAGCTCGGCCCGGGGGGGGTCCCCAGCCCCGCGTGCCCCCCGGTGCCACCTCCCAGCCGGGCTGGCATCACCCGCCCCGTGTCCCAGTCCCCGCGCCGAGGTGGTGGCAGCGCCAACGCTGCCGTGCCGCTCTGCCCAGCCAGAGCTGAGCACGCCTCGGTTTTGGGGACATTCCCCCTCGTGTCCCCGCTGCCACCGCATGCCACCAGCCACGCCCGGCCTGTGGGAGTGGGACGGGCGGGGTGACGCCACCCCAGCGACCGCAGCGGGCGCCTGGATGGGGACAGGGCCCGGCGTGCCCGCGGTGGCAGCGGGGACAGGACCTGGCACCGCACTCCGGGCGGGCACGGCGCCCTCCCCGCTGCCACCGGCACAGCTGAGCCAAGGCGCGGGGGGGCTGTGCCCGCACGCTTTCACCTGCCATTTAATTGGATGTATTTTTAATTAATGGCGCCTCTGGGACCAACATGAGACAACATGATCTCTGAATAGGGGCAGGGGAGGAATTGGGGCCGCGGGAGGATTGGGCCGCCGGGTGCCCTTACGAGCCAAACGCTGCCATCAATCACCCCCTACTTTTCGGCTCTGGACTTTTGGCTGGGGCTCAAGGCGGGCGCCGGGGCCACCCCCCGCTGCCGCCTGGCACTCGTGCGACGAGCGGCACATCCTCAGCCGCGGTTGGCCAAGGTGGTCGCTTTTGCCAGCAAATCCAGCCCCAAATCTGCTCAAATGAGAGATCCCTGGGTCACGGGGGGCATCTGGGGGGCTTCCAACCCCTCTACCCCCCTGCCACGGGTGCTCTCGGTGCTCCCTGTGCCACCATCGTTGTTTTGTCCCTCCCTCCTGGCTCTGGGGAGGGGACACAGCTGGGTCTGGAGTGTCTCCCCCACCTTCTGGCACAGCCCGGGGGGGGTCCGGGCTGCCCACCCCCGCGAGGGCCGGCGGGGCTCGCCCGTGGCAGGTGCCGCGGCGCAATGTAGGGCAGCATTAATATTTAGTGGCACTGGGGGGGGTGGCACAGCTGCCTCCTGCGCTGGAATGCAGACGGCAGCCAGAGGGGACGGCGGGGCCACCACTGCCACCACACCCCCTCAGCCACCGTGGCCACCACACCTCCTTGGCCACTGCTGCCACAAAACCCCCTCGGCCACCATGGTCCCGTTCACCCCCAGCCTGCCTGGAGAAACGGGGGGCACATCCCAGGGGAGGCACAGCCCCCACAGATCCCAGCTCTTGGCTCCTGGGAGGTGGAAAATTGGTGGCCAAACTCCAGGCCCTTGAAGCCACCGGCCACGTGAGGGGGGATAGGAAGATGCTGGGGGTCCCAGCCTGGCTGTGTCGTGGTCCTGGGCTGGCTCCCCAGTGCTGGGGCAACCGGCCACAGTGCCACCGTGGTGTCAGGGTGATGGTGGCACATGGTGGCCTTGGCATTTTCCAGCGAAGTGTGGTGTCACCAGAGCTCAGCCCTGTGCCCTGTGACACTGGTGACAGCGGCCATGGCTGGAAGGGTCGGACCCATCTTGTCTGGCATCCCTGGATGCTCTGCTGGGAGCAGGTGGGGCCTGTGCCTGGGCCTGTGCCACCGGCCCTTCTCCCTGGTGAGTGGGGCTGGCACGTGAGTCCTGGGGTGGCCCTCACCATGGCCAGGCCCTCACTGTGACCAGACCCTGACCATGACCAGACTCTCACCATGGCCAGATCTTCACCACACCAGAGCCCTCAGCATGGCTGGACCCTCACCTTGGCCAGACTTTCATCATGGCCAGACCTTGACCATGGCCAGATCTTCACCACACCAGAGCCCTCAGCATGGCTGGACCCTCACCACAGCCAGACCCTCACTGTGACCAGATCCTCACCATAGCTGGACCCTCACCATGGCCAAACCCTCCCCACAGCCACATCCTCACCAGTGAAACCCTCACCATGGCCGGGCCCCCATCGCAGCCAGGCCCTCACCGCGGCCATCCCCTGCTCGTGCCCGGCCCCCGCCGCGGCCGGAGCCTCGCAGTGCCCGGGCGGTGCGGGCGCGGTGCGGGCGCGGTGCGGGCGGTTGATTAGCGTGATTCCGGCATTGTGATGCAGAGGCGGTCGGGGCACCAGCTGCTCCTGCCCGGGTGTTTATTGTTACCTAGAGACGCCCCTGGCTCCCGCCCAGCTCCCCCCAGCCCCGCACGATGCAAAATTTATAGCGCGGCGGGTCCCGCGTTAACTCTCTGCCTCCCGGGCGGGGGAGGCTGCGGGAGCCCGCCGGGATGGGCACGGGCGGAGGGCAGGGGCCGGGGTGGGACAGGCAGAGCCACGACGGGCGGTGCCACATCGGGTGATGCCAGGCTGCGCCGTGCCATATCACGCCGTATCGTGTCATGCCGCCGTGCCGTGCCGCGCCGTGCCAGCGGAGCCCCAGGCCTGCAGCACAGCGTTCCCTGCGGAGTCCGTATCCATGGCACGGCTAATCCTCCGGCCGGGCAGGGAGCCAGCCCGTCCGCGGTGCCCGCCGGCTGCCAGCCCGGCTGCTGGAGAGGACACGGCCCCGGCTACCCCCTGTCCCGGCCGGGCGCTGCCAGCCCAGCCCCGGGGTCCCTGCGGGCTCAGCGCTGGCCTGGCCACCCCAGCCCCGCTCAGGGGGACAACAGGGACCCCGCATGTCGCAGGATGTCACCGGGTTGGCAGAGGGAACACGTCCGGGGGAGAAGCGCTGAGGAGCAGCATGGGCTCTCACCGCGGGCATCCGCTCGGTGCCACGCGTCCTCCTCCTTCCCTGCTGCCGTGGCGCGGCACAGCCCGGCAGGGAACGGCTCAGCGCGGCTCCGTGCGGCGCGGAACGGCACAGCACGGAGCGGCACGGGAGGCGCCATCCGCCCCCGCGCGACCCTGAGCGCCGCCACTCCCTCCGTGCCCCCGGCCAGCCCTGGTGACACCGGTGTGGCCGTCACCTGCCCCCAGCCAAGCACCGCGACACCGGGGGCCGCCGGCAGCCGGGACCCCGCCGTGTCCCCCCGCCGTGTCCCCCCTGCCACAGCGCCCGCTCCCCCCGCACTCCGCTCCCTCCACCTCTCAGCAAGTTTTTTATGTGATTACAGGCACTGCATGGTAATTAGTGCTAAACTCATTTGCACAACTACAGTTAATTGGCTACAACAATTAATTAATGTGTTGGAAATTTGGCACTGGAAAAAAAAAAAAAGAAAGAGAGAAGGAAAAAAAGTTTGTCATCAGAGGGGAAGAAGGGGGAGATGGGGAGGATGCACCCACCTGCACCCACCTGCAGCCCTGCTTCTTCCCCTAAGTTTCCTCCAGAGCTGCAGTTCCTGCCCTGCTCTGCGCTTTGTTTTCTGTTTTTTCCTTCTTTTCCATTTTTCCCTTTTTTTCTTGCTCCTTTTTTATTTCCTCCCTTTTTTCCTGTTTTCCTGCTTTCTTTCACCCCTTTTCCCGTTTTGTTTTTTTTTTTTGTGCAACTTAAGCAAACTCATTTCCCTGATAAAATA
>QUSF01001458.1:0-11664 GCA_003676055.1 Chloebia gouldiae | reverse complement strand
GGGGACGGAAGCGGGGACGGAAGCGGGGACGGGGCGGGACCGGGCGGGGCGGCGGGAGTGGTCCGATCCCGTCCGGGATGGGATGGAGACGGAAGCGAGGCCGGGGCGGGGCCTGGGCGGGGCCGGGCGGTTTCGTTCGCACCGCCCCCTCCGCCCGGTGCCTCGCGCGCCCTCTGCCGGCGCGGGGCGCTGTTCCCGCGGAAGCGCCCGCGCGTGCCCGTGACCCGCCGCAGCGGCGACAGCGGGGCCACTGTCGGTGCCTGTGGTGGCCCAGCCCGCGCCCTGGGAAGTGTCATTGGTGACAGTTCGGTGCTCACGCAGCCGTTGTTAACCGGGGTGCCGGGACACCCCCGGCGGGTCTGCGGCAGGCGGCCGCCCGTGCCCGAGCGAACGTGTAAGAGGAGAACGGGCACGGTCCCGGCCCCGGTAACGCCGGGCACGGCCCCGCCCGCTAGGTGGCGCTCCAAGCCTGCTGCCGGGCGAGCACCGGGATCGGGATCGGGACCGGGACCGGGACCAGAACCGGAACCGGGATAGGGATCGGGATCGGAATGGAGATCGGGATATGGCCCAGGGCGGGGCTCGGGGGTCGCCTTGCCGGGGCAGCCTCGCCCAGTCCTCGCGCCTCGGCCCTGCCGGGACCGGACGGACCCGGACGGGACCCGGGAAGCTCCCACGGCTGCGGAGCCCGTTTGCTCGGAGCCATCCACACTGATCTCTTTCCTTTCCCCGCACCGGGGAGGCGGGAGCCGCCACTGGTGCCCCTGGTGCCACCCGGGCCCGTCCCGGCTCCTGCCGCATCCCCCGGCTGAGCGCGGCCCCCGCGGGTGCGCGGCCCCGCACCTGCCCGCTCCGCCGTGCCGCTCGGTCCGCCCGAGCCCCGGGGCACGGGGGAGCGGGAACCGGCTGCGGTTCCTCGCTGGACTCTCTCTGGCATGGGAAAGTGTCAGTGGGTGGCAGAGCTGGAGCAGCCACTCCCACGGCTCCCGTCCAAAGCCGTAAATGCAGAGGTGGGGAGATGACGGGGGCCGAGGAGCGCGGCGTGTGGAGGACAGAGCACCGTGGTTCCCCCCGCCTGGCAGCCCGTCCGCACAGCCAGCTGCCAGGTGACACAGACCAGCCCCGGGGCTGTTCCGAGTGCCAGGACTCACAAACAACAAGCCCGAACCAATTCCCTGGCAGCCCTGCTTTCCCTGTGGTGCTCGACACAGGATGAGAGCAGATGGAAAACAAGTATTTGTACAGTCTAGAGCACAGACTTCTAACGCTTTTAATAAAGAAAAAAATCTTCTATTTCTTTGCCTAAGCCCCTTCTCCTGTCATCCCCTCTCAGACTTCCCTTGTTTTATGTTGCCCCTTGCCATACACCTCATGGAGTTCA
Organism: Chloebia gouldiae; assembly: GCA_003676055.1. Taxonomy (NCBI): domain Eukaryota; kingdom Metazoa; phylum Chordata; class Aves; order Passeriformes; family Passeridae; genus Chloebia; species Chloebia gouldiae. The sequence continues at coordinate 10,283 of QUSF01001458.1, read as the reverse complement.
AGCTGTCTGTCCCACAGCCTCAGGACCGCAGAAGATTTCTCCTCTTTTAGAAATTTCCCAAATGAATTACCAACTCCTGTTACTAGGAACTTCTGACACTTCGCAGGGTACCCTGGAAGGATAGAATTCATCTTCTCTTGATGGATCTTTTGAAATCTTGAATACACTAGAGGTCATAAATGCATGATCTGTAACAAATTCATCAAAGAAGGAGGCTGCAATTACCCAGGAAATGTCAGGCAATTACAGATAACTTGTGGAAAGCTAGTGGACAGCAACTTCTCTGCCATTTTCATGGAGCACAAGGAAACGGGCTACTCATTAAATACAGTCACCTCTCACTGTCTGCTCAGATGCCAGCCCACATCCTTCCAACAGACAGCTCCTGCAGGGACTTTCTCTGCCATGCAAAATGGAGATTGTGGCCTATGCTTCCATGGGCCTTGGTGTCCTCTGACTCTTGCTCCTTTCCTTGTTTCTCAGTGCCACATGGTGGGTGCTCTGACCTCAGGCTTGCTCTGGAAAATTTTCCGTCTGGTCGGGAGGGTATTTGGCTGATGTTGTCCCACCGGTGTCAGTCTCCAGGTGTCGTCTCCACACACCCGCTGGGGCAAAGAGCAGCGTGGAGATAAAGGGGATTGAGCAACGCAGCGCTGCAAAGGCCAAGCCTGCTGGGTCAGAGGTGAGAGAAAATCAGCAGAAGACCAACAAAAACCATGTCACAGCCCATCACCGTGTCACACGGGAACAGGGTGAGGGAGCGCTCGGGGGGAGGACCCCGGTCTGTAACAAAAGAAGAGAAGGAGGCCAGGAGACACAGCCTGCCCCTGGGACTGCCAGCGCAGCATCCAGCCGCGGGGCAGGACGGGGAAAGCGTGTGGCAATCCCTTTTCGTGTTCAAATGAAGCAAAGTCTCGAGCCTGGCCTGAGCTGGGGCAGACAGAAGGAGAGCCAGCCTCTCCTTTGAGCTGAGACATTGTCCCTGCCTGACATTCATCAAGGGCTGTTGTTTTACAGCAGAGAACAGCAAGTGAAGGGCAGTGGTTTCAAACCTGTGCTCTGCCAGGTGCAGCTGGTGAGTTACTGTTGGCATATGGTGTGCAGCTGAATAAAGAGAGACCTGGGGCTAGGGAGAAGTGGAAAAAAGGGCTCAACATGCTCAGAAATAAATTTCAATGTTACTTCTCTATTTTACAGCCTTTATTGCAACATTGCTCTTTTAGGCAAGGTTCCCCTCCTACCCCCCAGAGACCTTCCGTGCTCGCTTGCAGGGACAGTGCTCTGGGGTCCCTCCCGTTCTCCTCCAGCCCACCTCCAACACCTCCCACAGCATCTCAGGCACTGCTGTGGCTGGCAGCTGCTGGCATCACCTCCCCCCCCCCGCTGCCCCTGCTCTGCCCCTCTGCTGCTGCTCACTGCAGCTCTGGAGGGTGGGCGAGCAGCTCCAGCACCCCAGCTCTGATCTTACTGACCTGCTGAGAGCTACTGCCAGGGAAATAATAAATGGGGCAAAACTGAGCAAGAAACATCAGAAATGCCAGCCAGGCTTTTTCTAGGGTTTGACCCTCGGTCCAGAGACCTTCTGATAACACTTGAGTGTCTGAGCCATCACCACTAAACTCACAGCATCTCCCCAAAGCTGGTGTCATTCCAGAGGCAGCTGCTGTAGACCTGGAGTGTGTGAACTGGAAAGTTTGCAAGAAATCCTGGAAAAGAAAACAATTTCCAGGAAGAAAATTCCTCTGCAATGCTTTACCGTGGGTCTGAGCTGCAAAGTTGAGGCTTGTACAGTACAAAGAGAGAGCAGAGTTTAATTCATGACAGAGATGAGCAGTGAGGTTGAGATCCTTCCCTCCACCTTTTCACCACGCTGGTGTCCTTCTGTTCCCCTCCCTGTGCCTGGGTTGTTTCACATATGAATGTAGAGGAACCTGGATGCTATTGCATCAGATTTTTTTTTTCTCAAAAATGTTAAATTCTTACTAAGTAATTTGGGACTATTGCTGTCTCCTCCCTCAGCTGAATAATTATGAAAAAAAAAATTATGAAATCACTAGAAGGAAGGTGCTTTTCACAGAAGTGCTGCTTTTCTAATGAAAATTGCTCTGCTGGGAGACAAGCTGAAGGGCTGCTGCCAGTGCCTGGGTCCCTTAACCAGGAATGTCTGCATCTCCCTGCCTAAAGCACCTCTGAGGAGCTTTTCCAGGACAATTTCCAGGACAATTATTGGCAGTCTCTGCACATGTGGGAAGGCCAAGCCAGGCACTCGCAGGGACGGAGCCCTGTGTGCCCAGACCTCGGCTCAGTCCTGTGGTGTGAGCCTCGTTCTGCACCTGTTCCCATTTCAAAACCCCCACTTCTGGCCATGCATTTGTTGTGACAAGTGCAGAAATAACTTAAAAGAGACCAGAGTTAGCCCAAAACCTGCTCGCCGAACGCTGGGGTTTTGGATAAGTGGTTTGTCCCGCCAACAAGGTTCCCATGAGAAGCTGAGAGCGGACGTTGGCTCCAGGAGAGTGGATGCTGGGATTTGAGGTGAGCTGGAGGAAGTTGAAAGAGATCCAGGCAGAGCAGGGAGGTGAGGGGGAGAAGGGAAGGAGGGGACAAGCTGGGCATCCAACCTGAATTACCACCCAGCTGACGTGATCGGGGTGACTGCGGGATTACTCAGCGCTGGCCGGGAGAGCAGGTGTGGGCCACGCCGGCCTGATAGAATCTGCTTCACATGACAGTTGCACAGACATTTGATTTTATTTTGTTAGGGAAGATTAACCCCCGACAGGAATACAACTTTCTGCTGCAGAGCAGCTGAGAAAGGGCAGAAATTTGAAGAGGGCAAACTCAGATCTCCAAAACCATCTTGAAAATCTCTTCAAGAATTTTACCAAGCAGCTCTAACATTTGGCTTTAGCTTGAGGACCACGGCAAGCTGTAGACATGTTGGGGCAATGCCAAGGCAGACCAGCTGTGCCTGTAGCAGGTCAGCACCCAGGAGGGCTCCTGCCCCTGGGGCCCTGGGACGGTTTGGGGGTAGGAAACACGAGACTGATTTTTAAGAGTTCGGTTGGAAGGGCCAGTTAGGGCAGCCACTGGATGTAACTGCCAGATCAGAATGCAGGATAAAGGCACAGGATGAGGGAGTAAACAGCCAGAAGAACAAGCCCTGGCTCACTGCAGCTTGCCAGTATTTGCACCCAATACAGATGTTTGTATTTATGAAGGTATGGGCTCCAGCTACAGTCCCAGCTCTCTGGCCAGGCCCAGCTCCAATTTAATCTCTAGTGCATTCACCAAAGATTAACTTGCTAGATAAAGATGGAACTAGAAATATTTGAAGCCTGAAAACCTGTTAGGGAGCTTTTGTTATGGAAACAAACAAATAATTCCTATTAAAATGCGAAAAGAAAAATTAAAAAAAAAAAAGAAAGAAAAAGTCTGATGATCCACTGACTGATTCTTAAATTCTTCCTCTTTTCAGAGTTCTGAGGTTTGAACATTAAGAACAGTTGACTGTTTGAATCATATAATGCAATACCTGTTCCTCTGGCTTAACGTTACAATATTTCCCACACCGCAGGATTGCTTCACATTATTCTAAGAGGCAGTGTCATTTTCCCTGCAGTGCTAGGTCTTCTTTACTGAGGGAGGACACTCCTACTTCCTTTAATTATATGTTTTGTTTTAAATTAATGTCCTTTATTCTGGGCATGAATCATCAGCTTGTAGACAGGTAAATGTGGGAGTAAGAGAGTGAAAATATAAGTTTGATTCCCAAGGTGGGTGTCTTTAATTAAAACGGACATCAGGATTCAGTCTTCCTTCCCAAACTTACCCCGCAAATCTCAAAACTTTTGGATTCCACCCTCTGATGCAGGAACCTCACTCTCCTCTGACCCTCATTCCGTCTCCTTTGGCTCCAGCGCCCTTTCCCTGTTCCCGGTTCCCGTGTGTGCCCTGACAGTTGCACCATATCGTGCAAAGCAAATATGCCAAGACAAACTTGAAGGCCCCCATGGGTGCTGGAAGCGCTGGGGAGGCAGCGCTGGCTTGGCTGGGCTCCGGCTGCTCGCGGCCGCCGGGAGGAAGCTGGGGCAGTGCCCTGCTCCAGCCCTCATCGCTCGGCCCTGGGCTCGCCACTGGCCAGCGGCTCTGGGCACGTCCCTGTGGACACTTCTGTGCCAGTGGGATTCACCAAAGCAAGCCCGGGACGCAGAGTAACGGGATCCGTCTTTGGTGTGCAGCTTTCCCCCTTCTTTTCCAAAAGCACTTGGAAAAATCTCTCCTTCCCCTAGAGTGAAACGAGACGCGGAGCGATCTGTGCCCAGCCCGGGGCACTGCCAGCCCGGGGCACTGCCAGCCCCTCGTGTGCGGTGCCCCGGCAGAGCCCGGCGGGCACGGGGCAGCGGCAGTGCCCGGCACACGCGTGTCCCCGGGGCTGCCCGCTGCCCGCTGCCGTCCCGGCCGGCCCTGGCCGCGGCCAGCCCCGACCTCCCGCACCTGCGGGCCCGCAGCCCGGCCCCTCCCTCGGTCCGGCCCGGGTTTGTTGTGGGCGGCCCGGCGGGCCCCGCACCGGCGCACCCGCCCCGGGAGCCTCCTCCGGGGCCGGGACCGGCAGCGCCGAGCGTGCGGAGTGGCAGGCGGCCAGGCGGTGACGCGCCTGTTGCTATGGGATCCACCGCCCCTATAAATAACTGAGGAAAGGAACTTTCCTAAGTCAGAGACTTTAGGACACGGGACCCAGAACCAGATGGTCCGGAGGAGACGCGCCAGCCCCCGCCGCAGCTGCCGGAGCGGTGAAGCCCCGGCGCGCCGCAGGGACTGATCCAGCCCGGCCGGGCAGCGCCGCGGGGCCGTGCCCAGGCCAGAGCCCGCGGCAGGGTCTGGAGCCCCCCACCCTGACGGCGGCAGCTTGACCCTCTGCCGGGGGGGGTCCCCTGCGTCGTTTCCTCCTCCCCGCATCCCCCTTTGCTTTCATGCAACGCCTGGTGGCCTGGGACGCAGCATGCCTCCCCATCCAGCCGCCCGCCTTTAAATCCATGGAAGTGGCTAATTTCTATTACGAGGCGGACTGTCTGGCTGCTCTCAACAAGCTGCACCCGCGGGCGGCCGGGGGCCGCTCCATGACTGAGCTCACCGTCGGGGACCACGAGCGAGCCATCGACTTCAGCCCGTACCTGGAGCCTTTGGCGTCGCAGCCGCCGCCTCCCGCGGCAGCAGCAGGGGGCAACTTTGAGCCTCCGTGCAGCAGCGGCGCCGGCCAAGATTTCCTTTCCGATCTCTTCGCCGAGGACTATAAAGGCAGCGGCGGCAGCAAGAAGCCCGACTACACCTACATCAGCCTCGCCCGGCACAGCCACCCCTGCGCCAGCCAGAGCCACAAGCCGGGGGGGCTGCAGGGCTGCTTCCCGCCCCAGATCGTGGAAACCAAAGTGGAGCCGGTCTTCGAGACCCTGGACTCTTGCAAAGGGCCCCGTAAGGAAGAAGGGGGCGCGGGGCCGGGACCGGGGGGCATGTCCTCGCCCTACGGCAGCACCGTGCGCTCCTACCTGGGTTACCAGTCGGTGCCGAGCGGCAGCAGCGGGAACCTGTCCACCTCATCCTCCTCCAGCCCCCCCGGCACCCCCAACCCCTCCGAGTCCTCCAAGTCCGCCGCCGCCGGCGGGGGCTACTCCGCCGCCCCGGCGGGCAAGAACAAGCCCAAGAAGTGCGTGGACAAGCACAGCGACGAGTACAAGCTCCGCCGGGAGAGGAACAACATCGCGGTGCGCAAGAGCCGCGACAAAGCCAAAATGCGCAACCTGGAGACGCAGCATAAAGTCTTGGAACTGACGGCCGAGAACGAGCGGCTGCAGAAGAAGGTGGAGCAGCTCTCCCGGGAGCTGAGCACCCTCAGGAACTTGTTCAAACAGCTGCCCGAGCCCCTGCTCGCCTCCTCGCCGCGCTGCTGACCCCCGGCCGGGCGGCGGGGCGAGCGGAGCCGCCGGCTCCCGGCCCCGCTCCGCGCTCCTGGGGCCGGGGCGAGGGGGGGAGAGCCCGCGGCGGGCGGGCGGGTTTGGTTTGAATTTGTGTTGTTGTTGTTGTTGTTGGATTTTTTTTTTTTTTTGGTCTCTATCGACATGTTGGCGGAAGGCTCCGCCGCCGCGCGGGGGTCTGAGCGGGGCCGGGGCTGCAGCGGGGCGGGCGCGGAGGGACCCCGGCCCCGGCCCGGGCGGGCTCTGCTGGGCGCTGGGTTATTTAAAAGAGCGAGAGGAGAGCAAGGGCAAAGTGATGCAATCCTTTAAGCATGGCTGGGAATGCTGTGTACATGATGCAATCTCGTGTAACTGTCAGTCATGGATTGAGTAATCTGTTAAAGATGTTCCTACAGTTTTTTTATTATAAAGAATAATCTATTTCTATAAGAAAATACATATGTATATTTTGGGATCTATGCATTCTTGCTACATTTGAAGCATTAATGAACAATTTTAATAAACTTTATGACTAGGTTAAAAAAAAGTAGCTTGTTTTATTTTGAAGGCATGTTTAAAGTTAGATTAAACACAGGGTTGAAATTCCAGCTGATTCTGGCTCAATGCTGTGATCAGGGATAGGGATTTTTGTAAGTCTTTAACTTTCTCTGCGTGAAAGGAAAAAAAAAAAAACCAAAACAAAACCAAACCCCAAAACCCCCAAGAGAAGCTCAACAAAGAGCAGAGCTGGAAGCCTTAGCTGGTTCTTGTTGCCTCATTTTATTTCCTTTAATCACCTGCTTTAGCTGCTGCTTGGGTGTTGTTTGGAGAGGAGGTGTTTGTGTTGGGTTTTTTTCTGCACTTCATGCTGTTTTGAACGTGTAGAGCAAGATGTGCTATCCAAACCATGACCAATCTTTGGCAAATAACGCCGAGTTTGAAGTGGGAGGGAGGAAGAGAAAGTAAGGGAGGAAGCCTGAAATGAGGTTTTGTTTGTGTTTGGTTTTTCTTTTCTTTTTTTTTTTTTTTTCTTTACAGAGTTTCTATTCTTTACAATTCAGCATTTCTTATGTTTGTAGTTTACAGGAATAAACATGAGAAAGTAGCATTTCTGTTGGATTTCGGTAATTTCGGGCATTGCTCAGGAAGCTCCCATGAGATCCAACCAGGTGAGAGGCTCCTGAACCACCCCCTTCCCTTTGCTCTGGAGACGCTTTCCTAAAACCTGCAGGTAGATCCCCTGATGAGAGGGGTTTGCTGGGGCAAGGCACAGACAAGTGGGGGGTGGCAGAGGAGCAGGAGGTTTGCAGCAGGCCAGGACTTTGTTTTGGGGAGATCCAAGGCTCTGCCTGCTGCTGGGACAGGCCAGCCTGGCCGGAGCTGCCGCCTGTTATTCCCTGCTCTAAGGTCTGTAAGGAGTGAACAGTCCCAGGCTGGTTACGTGGAGGGAGCTGGGCAAAGGATCAGGTCTTAGTCAGCATTTTCCATTTTCCTGTTAGGCCAAATGTAAGCGTGAAGTTTTTACATACAGATTCCCAGTGCCTGGGGAAAGAAACTCCTTTGCTGCCTGCGCTCTGACAGCTGAGCACAAAAGGGGGTTTCAGTACAAAGACAGCGGCCTTGAATTTGTTCCTATAAATTCCACACAAACAGCCCTGGGCTGCAGGACAAATCTGAAACTTGTCGCTTATTTCCAGTCTCTTTAAGCAAAACATGTTTTCTACTGGAAGAACTGCTCTGCTTTTTTTGACTCTTAAGATCAGAGGCTCCTGCAGGTCCATCAGCTGGAGCCCTCCCTGACGTTCCCTGCTCGTCCCAGAGCTGTGCAGCCGTGAGCAGGGCAGGGGTAGCACTATACAGATTTCCCCCATTTGCTTTTTCACTAGTACGGTGCAGTTCAGTTGTTTTTATGAGCCCCTAAAATAGATTCCTTGGGTGAGCTCGCTCCTGCAGCAGCGTGACTCAAGTTCTTGCAGGCAGGATAGACGTTAGATCTTGTCTTGGCTGTCCCTCGTGACGGTGATTACCCCAGCCTCCCGTGGCTGTTTATTCTACTATTTGTATCATTACGAAACTTATCCACATCGTTAGATCCTATTTTCTTCTTCTGCTGGAGGCCACACAATGTCACCCAAACTCACAAGCAGCACTCCCAGGCAGAGCCAGCGCTGCCGAAGGTGGAATTGCTGCAGGACTGGAGATGTCCTCAGATACATTTCTTTCTTTCTTTCTTCTTAAATAACAAAGTTTCCAACAAGAGCTCAGTTTGTGGGGGCTGGAAGGCAGGGTGGATTGAAAGATAAGATGTACTGAAGGTATTTATATCTGTTTAAATACTAGTCCAGTTTTGGAGACTGAGCTCGACCAGGCATGAAGGAGCTAATCCCCATCCTTAAACCCTGCCTGCCCCAGTGCAGGAGAGCTGGAGCGGCCTTGCTGCAATTTAAAGAATGATGTTTAAATTACTGCTGTATTCCAAGGAATCTCCGAATTAGGATGAGAGATTTCTAGCTCAGGAGGAACCTTGTCCAGCAATGATTTTTTGTATAGACAAGAAAATTATGGCCATAAACACACCAATTTTACAGTACTCTCAGAAGGAATCTGTGAAAGACTTGGAAAGAGAATTCCCCAATCCTTCATTCTTAGTCTTCTATTACCCTCATAATTTACATTGTAGGAGCTTTGTAGTGCCATTAAATGCATGGAGGCCATGAAATACTCTGCCCTCTAAAATAGCATATGAAAAAGCCCAGGTAATTAAAACATTTCCTAGAAAATAATAGTCTGGAAAAAATAGCTTGTAAATGAATCTGAGAAAATTCCAAGCACTAAAGTAGACAAAAGATTCCAAATACCTTTTCTAATTGCAATGGAGGGATGGGAAAATCCCTGTCCAAACAGTGTCTCAGCTCCAAATATTGATTTAGTTTCCCATGACAAATAAGATTGTGCTGGCTGAGAGCAGGACTTGGAATGTCTCGGTTGGCCTCAGGGCTTGCCGAGCTTCTCTTCCTGAAGCCACTCAGGACAGCTCGTGGTAGGCAAACCATGCAGAGAACTCCAGGTTCCGGGGAGCTGTTCTCAGTTTTATAGAAATTTATAAGCAGCATTTCATTTGGGATTTTTATTGTTATTTTATTTTTATCTTTTTTTTTTTAATGGTGTATTATCACCGATTAATTTCTACAGGTCTTTATTATTGCTACTAAAATAACGGAGGTTTTTCTCTGCAGAAGTCAGCCTATAAATCCTTGGCACTGGCATCCCCTTTCCAAAGCACTAGTTTATAATGTGTTTGAATTCAGCAGTGCTTAGTTCTGTAAAATGAATCATATGTAGCAGTTAAAAAAAATATATTTAAAAATGAAATTATAGTTTTGAAAGTAGTTCTTCAATTATCACTGTTACCTGCCCAAAGCAACCCAGTGTAGTTCTGACACTGTGATGCTGCTTTTCCACCTTTCCCACTGCCTTCCATTGGAGACTCTTAGAAGATGCAGGAAAATTCATGCATCTTTCTGTACTAACTATCACTCCTCTGCCAAATAAAAACCACGCTGCTGGGGCACTGCAGCTCCCAGGGCTGGCAGGGCCCTCGTTCCCTAAATATGCTGCATTTGAGCTGCTGGGAATGGGAAACTCCACTGGAATCCAACTTGCCTTTTGTGATCATTTCCCCACCTGCTCAATGGTTCAAATGTTTTATTTTGAATAAAAGGCTTTTCTCCCCTCCTAGACGTGCTGGTGGATAGATGTGGGAAACTACATGGCTGGAATTCAAAATAAGGAGAAGTGGGTTAACACTTGCTTAAGATAATTGATTTTCACTTACAACAGCGACATATTTAATTCCAAACCTTCCAACTGGGTGCCACAATTACATGAAGTACTGCCAAATTTAATTATCATTTATTATAAATTTTCCCCGAAAATATATTTACTATGGAAATTATTTATATAACAACAAGAAATAATAACTAATTCCAATAATAATTTCCAGCTGACTAAAGATTAAGAAAGGCTGTGATCTAGATCTGGTTTCCACCTTGCCCTGTCCTGTTGGCCCTTGCTTTTGGGGTTCCTGTATCACACCTTCCACAGCTATCACAGCACCTTCCCAGAGCTCAGGGTACTTCATCAGAGGTTCAGTTAGGTCCCAGTTCCCTACAATTTGCAGAGTAAATCCTCTGGGAACTGAGGCCGGAGAAGTGCGGGAGCTGCGGGGCTCCGGGAGCTGCGGGGGCTCCGGGAGCTGCGGGGCTGCGGGAGCTGAGGGGGCTCCGGGAGCTGCGGGGGCTCCGGGAGCTGCGGGGCTGCGGGAGCTGCGGG